>ML825552.1:0-65214 GCA_009831015.1 Picea engelmannii | reverse complement strand
TACCAATAGTATGTAATCAACTTGTACCAGAAGTTAGCCAGTACCAATCAAAACCAATAGGTACGTGACCTGTTTATGTTGTAGCTTGCATATGTACACACCATGTCTGTACCGCAACTTGCATATGTATGTGTCCTATCTCTACTACAACCTACATACACCTTCAAAAAGCTAAGGTTTTCACCTTTTCTAAAACTTAGACACTATGTTGCCTCTATCAAATCAACCTACAACCTGTCACTATGTCCAATCTATAGTTGGTCTCTATGCATACTCTTAGCACCAAGATTCACTCGTAGATTGCTAGAAGAGTAAGTCTAGTACTCATTTAAATATGAATAATTAAATCAAGTTTTACACTTGGGTGGATCAAGAAGACTAAGCAAGAAAGTGAGAGAGAAACAAGCTAATTCAAATTAGTAAGTTACACCATTGGTCATGGATTCATAAACATAATGCATATTGAAGGCACTCAAGTTGCATACCAGACAAAATTTTATATGGTGATGTGTAGAGGAATGGAGATTATGAAAAAAATAAGAATTTCCACAAATAAATAGCATCTCTTCATAATGGACTAAAAGAGTACTTGAACAAAACAATGATTAACAGGAAATTTGCAACATATATCTGTTGCTCAAGGATCCATTAATCGAAGGCAGTCTTTGATCTTCAAAAATATGGAATTTATTCAAGAAAGATGACAAAAGTAATGGAAAAGTAATGGAAGACAAAGAAACTCAACAATATGATAATACAACTATCGTGAATATTCAATGGAAGAAATGAATAATACATGGCATGCCTTCAGGCTTACAAATAAACATCCAAACTTCTCCTCCAACTCTCTCAAGCCTCTCAACCTAACTCCTCTAACCTTAAACAATTTCCAATATATATATTAACATGACCCCTTAGTCTTAGGAGTTCGATGACATCTAGCTTTTCCAAAAATAGCAAGTAGTTTTAAAGATAAGACTAAATTTACTTTAGCTCCTAATTTCCAGGGTTCGATATCTTCAGTATTTATAAAATAAGAGGGAGTTACAACAGATTTGAACTAACCCCTAGATTATAGGTTTCCATTTTTTGACTTATTAATGCATACAAATCACCAGAAACCTACATGAGTTCGGTGGAAAAAATGGTGGTCTTTCTAATCTTCATCAAGATTTGGCACGTCATGTCTAGCTGGTAGTTGAAAAATCTTGATCTTTAGTTGACTATGTGTTTTCATAGCGACCAGGTGAAACTTGCTGCGAAATCTCTGTTTCCAACAGTTTCACAATGTATCTGGTAAAATTGTTGTGAAATATTTGTTCTTGATTGTTGATGTTTCACTGGCTTAAAATCTGTGATTTGATCCTTTGCTTACTGAAATTTTGTTGTCAATATTTTTGCCTTGAAATGCTTATGATACCTCAATTCCTTGTTACCTTAAATGATGGAACTGTTGCTAAGAATGTAGATCTAGAATCTGGACTGATCATTGATCAATAATTACTGTTGCCAAATGTTCTAGAAAACAGATCCTCTAATCAGACATAATATGTGAAGATATAGACTCTTTCCTTTGAATATACATACCATAAAATTGGGCATTGAACAAAAATTTCATTAAGGCTTGGATAGTAGGTACTTTCAGAAAAATATATATCCTGTCATCATAGGCCATGATAAATCCCTCTTTATGCTTGAAAACATATTCCTCATGTACCTGAAGTTATCTTTCATTTTATTTGGTATTGGATTGTTGGAACATCCTTTCTCAATTTAGACTGCCATAATCTTGTCAACATGAGAAAAAAGGGATGTTATGAAAGTCACCCAAACCTTCAATTTTTAAAAGTAGCTTCCAAACCTGTTGGCACAAGATGGACGGAACACTACAATGTTAAAGAGAGAGCTCACAACAAATCTGTTAGCACCGATGGGGGATTTTTCAGTTTAAAGCATCAATAATAAAATCAAGAATATTTGTAGCAACTCATGTTTCTTGAACTGGAGGATTTGAATAGCCTTAAGTCGGCTCTTCACCTCTTCACCCTACTCGCAACATCGGATGATGAGTAAATAGAGAACATTTGATTTTAGTTTTAAAAACAATACCCATTGTAACGATATTTGACACTCGTGCACTTGGCTCGGGCTGTCCTCCTAGCTCTTGGTGATAACAATGTCAATTTAAAATTTTGAATCCTCTTGCAATGTTCTTCCTTTACTAGCATCT
The DNA here is from genome assembly GCA_009831015.1 of Picea engelmannii. Taxonomy (NCBI): domain Eukaryota; kingdom Viridiplantae; phylum Streptophyta; class Pinopsida; order Pinales; family Pinaceae; genus Picea; species Picea engelmannii. Next base: position 62,984 of record ML825552.1, on the reverse strand, counting down.
GACACTTGGATTGAAATGGACATGCGATATGAAAACTTGGCGATCTCTCCCTTAGCACTTAATTTGAGTGCTTATCCTTGTCGCATTCATTTAAGAACACTCTCAATTGATACTCGGCTGGAAGTTCATCCTCAAGTAGTCTCTAGGTGTATACTTAATATGATATTTAGGCACTTAGATAATAAAAAAAATCAATGAACTTTCTTTCTATCATTTTACACAATTCATGGGATTCCTCCATTTGACACTTTGGGATTGAGTGATCAACAGTTAATGGTGCATCATTTCAACACTTGAACATTTGCTCTTATGATACATGGGCATGTTATGATGCTTAATGGTTGAATATGTAGTTAGTATGCTAGAAATAACAAGAATTCTTTCAAGGCATGTCCATTGTCTTACACCTGGGTAGTTGTCATGGTTAGGACACTTGGACTATCTCTATATGAAATAACATCAATCATACACCCCTGTTGACAACTAGTCTTAGGTTCAAATATTCTTCTTAATTTTGTTGCACATGACTTGTGTGCACATGATTTTGTTGCTTATGGGAATATATCCCACCTGGAAAAACAACAATATTTCAATTTTTTTTATATACATCGACGCATAGAAAATATATTGAGGCATTGTGCAACATAATACTCCTCTCATGTGCTCATCCTTGTTGTGACTTGGTGCTTGATGGGATGGGTTCTGTTCTTGGCATGATAATTGGCTATTGATTGATGAAGTTTGGTGTTTGGTTTTCAACTTGGAAAGGTTTACTTGAATATTGGGGCTAACCCAATATTTTTAATCAAATTAACTCTGTGTATAAATTTTACCAATCCCGAGGTCATATAAAAATCCTTTTTTTTTTTTAATTTTCTCTTCCATAACTTAACATAGGTGATCAACTCCTGGTATCAGGTGCTAGATATATGCTTTTAATTCTGGGCCCAATATTTTTTGATAAAAAATTATTAAAACCCTATATAAAACTCGAGAGCACATTGACCTTTTAAAACCACATTTTTGCTCAAATAATAAAAAAAATTACAAAAAATTATAATTTTTTTTATGTACTAACACATACATAATCATACATATCCCTTAACCAAGTGCATCTATATCTCTCTAGTCATGTTCCATACATGTGTATGCAATCTTGATCAAGTGTAATAACCCTCACATGAACTAGACACCAAACCCAACCCTCACTGATATGCAGCCTCAAACTTCACAAACAACTTAACAACTATTTCACAAACAAAATCCCTCGACCATGTACCACAAAATCCCTCAACACTAACAAGATGTACCAATGATAAATATCATATATACCAGTGCTTTATTTCTTTATATCTGACTTAGACAATAAGTCCCATACAACTAATAGCCTCTCTAGGGAAAATCCTCAAACCCCCATAACCATATCCCATGTAGACAACAATATCCAACTAGTCATAAAAATAAGACATACCTTTTGAACATGTAGATAGATATGTTGTATCTGATCACTGTAGACCTTCATGGGAGCTTGATTTCAGAATCTGAGAACCTGACACCCTCAACAACTCAAGATTTCATGGATTTTCCAACTGTATGTGCCCTTTTATACAACCATCCCACGTACGTACATGACCTCTTCCACTGCAACCCACGTACACCTCAAAAACTAGGTTTTTTTTCTCAGTATTTCTATAACTCCGAAAATTTCACCATCCACCCTTCTTGCTACCTCAAAATTGTGTAACTTCAAATGTATCAATGATTACCTGAAATAAGCCTTACACAATAATAGATATTCAATGTGATCAATTAGATGTTAATAGAAGACCCTTTCTCTCTTATTTATACTCTCCAAGTACCTTCCTCTAGGGGTTACCTTCTAACTAACTTAACCCAACTTCCTTCTTTTAGGGCTAATCCACTTCTAACCACTTGTCCACTTATAACCATTTTATCCACAAATAGTAAACTCTCCACTTCTAGTTGCAACTAATTTATTTTTAATTATTTTCTTATTGCAACAACTTAACCCATGATTAGGTCTTAGTTTCACCCACTTTGACTAGTCAACTTCTTCTAGGGGTTTCTAGAATAATTTGACTTCTTTGACCTTCTAGGGGCTTCTAGATAACTCAAGAGGGTTCTCCAACTTCACAAGGACATAACACTCTAACCGTGGGGAGTTATGTGACATTTCACATATCACCGGAAATGGAATGACATGTATTATCCATCTAGAATAGTCTTACCTACAAAAACATTTATCTTCATACCGTTATACCTCAAACAATCTTGATTCCCATATCCATATTGTTGGGGCTACCAGAAATTTATATCGAACTTTGTTCAAGGGTTGATATCAATGACAACCAACCCAATTAATCAACATGTGCTCTATGTGGTCGTCTGCTGCTTGAACCTTCTCTTTTCCTTTCAAGGGTGATGTGATGGATGGAGGATGATATCCATAAAGTTCCATAAATGGGGCATTTTTTATGAAGTATGGAAGGATGTGTCAGACCACCATAGATCCAAGGGAAACCACTTGACCCATTGTGTTTGTTTATCAAATGCAAAGCAAAGAATATACCCTTCTAGAAATTTATTCACAGTCTCGGTTTGATTATCATATTGTGTATGGTAAGAGGAGTTGTGATCCAATTGAGTACCCCAAAAAGAAAATAATTCAATCCAAAAAAAATTAGTGAAAATTGGATCCCTGTCACTTACAATAATCTTAGGGATTCCATGTAGCTTCTAAACTATTTCAATGAATTCCATGGATATTGTACTTTATTTAAAAGGATGAGAAAGGGAGAAAAAATGGGAATACTTCGTGAGTTGATCCACTACTACCATGATGATATTTTTTCCTTCGGACTTGGGTAGACCTATGATAAAATCCATTAAAGCCTCTTCCCAACATTGAATTGGTATAGCTAATGTTCTAGGAGACCTGGGGTCTTGACCGTCTCTCCCTTGTTCTATTGGAAAACCACACATTCAACCACAAAATTTTGAACATCATTTCATATACCTTGTCAGAAAAAATCCTTCTTGATCATGTGGTAAGTTTTCAAAAACCATGAATTTCCTCCTATAGGAGAAGTGTGCAATTCCAAAAGGACCTTCTATTTGAGTTGGGTATTCTTACATGAATTTAAGCAATATGAATACCATAGTAAATCATTCTTCCACATAAAGTTATCTAATGCACTAGGGTCCCCTTGTAGTTCTTGAATGATCTTGGATACCTTATCTTTATTCCATTATATCATTTCTTCTTCCACCCAATCAGATTTCAAAATGGAAATAACACACAATAAACCCTTTGTGTCATCTTATTTCCTTGAAAGTGCATCTACCACCATATTTTGGTTTCCTTTTTTTGTAGATAATTTCAAAGTCATAACCTAGCATTTTTGTAACCCATTTTTTTTTATATTCTGAAGATAATCATTCTTCCAAGAAGTACTTCAAACTATCATGATCTATTTTTACCTTCAAATTTCTTCCTATTAGGTAAGGGCACCATTTCTTAACTATATGTCACATGGCGAACATTTCATTTTCATAAACAAGTTTGATTAAGTTATTTCCTTTAATCCATCTAATTTCAAATGCAACGAACCTTCCTTCTTACATTAAAAATGTACCAATTCCATGTCCTGAGGCATCAAATTCCATAATAAAGGTTTTTTTAAGTTAGGAATGGCCAGGACAAGAGTCGTACATATAGTCTCCTTAAAATTTTCAAAATATATGGTTTCTTCTTGAGTCCAAGAAAATGCCTCCTTTTTTAATAACTCTATCAAAGGTGTTTCTATTTGACCATAATGCTTGACAAACTCCCAATAATATCCCATCTATCCTAAGAATCCTCTAAGATTCTTCAAGGTTTTTGGAATTAACCATTTCATCATAGCTTTAATTTTGTTAGGGTCCACTTTGACACCTTCATGAGATACAATATGACCTAGATATTCCACTTCTTGGACCCCAAAAGGAACACTTGGAATGTTTTGAGTATAGTTGTTTCTCTTCCAATAGTTTTAACAACATGTCAACATGTTGCACATGCTCATCCCAAGATTTTTTGTAGATTAGTATATCATCAACAAATACTAACACAACTTTTCTAAGTAAGGGTTTGAAAATAGAATTCATTAAGCTTTGAAATGTTGAAGGTGCATTATCAAAGCCAAATTACATCACCAAAAACTCATAATGACCTTAATGTGTCCTAAAGGTTGTTTTGGGAATTTCTTCTTGCCTCATTTTAATTTGATGATATCCAAAATGGAGATCCAACTTAGCAAAAAAAATTGCTCCTTGCAATTCATCAATGATAGGAATAAAAAACTTATCTTTAATGGTAATTTTGTTGATTTTTCTATAATCTAAACACATATTCCATGAACCATAATGTTTTTCAATCGTCACCACTAGTGAAGAGAAAGTACAATGGCTAGGTTGAAAGATGATGGCATCCAAACTTTCTTGAATCATATGCTCAATCTCACTTTTTTGTGCATATGGGTACCTGTAAGGAATAATTTTAGGCGGTACACTTCCTAGTTGCAAATGAATAACATGGTCATGATATAAAGTAGGTGGAAGACCCTTAGGAATCTCTTCAAATACCTTGGAATGATTGTCAATACAGTTTTGGAGATCCATTAGAATAGAAGGTATAGATGTTTGAACATTTAGTGAGTGCAATTGTGAAAGTATACCATGGTGCCTCTTTTTGAGTAATTTTGTCATTCTATTAGAACTTATTACTTTAGAGGGCTTCCCTTGGATACCTCTAAGTTCAATTTCTTTTCCTTTTGAGGGAAATATCATGAAAAGTTCCTGAAAATTAAGAGCCATTGTTCCTAATTAGTGTAACCATTGGACCCCTAATACAACATCAACACTACCCATTTGGATTGCAATCATGGGACTATCCAATAAATACTCCCCCATATTGAGCTTAATAATATGACACTTCCTTGAACAATTTATGGTACCTCCATATTCAATCATTACTTGAAACTTCAGTGTTAGATATACAAAGCAATTAATGAATTTATGGGTACTACCAAAATCAATCAACAATGCTACCTTTTTCTTTTTGATATATCCTTCTATATTGAGGGTTTTTGGAGTACTAATTCCATCCAAATCATGACAAGATATGGTTGGAGTAGTCACTTCTAGTTATATATGTTGTGATGGTTCCAATTCTTGATCTTCTTCTTCTTCTTCTTCACAATATATGTAGAATATATCACAATGAAACATAGTCCCTTGGTTATTCTTTCATCCATTTGTTGAGGTGTCAACCTTGTAGGTTGTGTGATTTTAGGAGAGGGAACATGGTTCTATATATAGTTATCAATGGCCACTCTTCTAGTAGCCATATTTTTACTTTCAAATTTCATGGAAACATTGAAAACATGCTCTAGGAATTTAGCTTTTAAGAGACACATATCATGTTGAATGCTCTCCTCTAAAGTTCCCATAAAGAGATATAACAAATTATCCTATGGAATTTTATTTACTCCGAGACTTAGTTTTTGGAATTGTTGACTGTGCTCTGTAATTGGACCTCTTTTTCATAGATTTACCAATGGACTAAAGAATGTATTTCTCTTAATATACGCATAATGTGATATCAATTCATCTGAAAAACTGGACCAATATACGGTAGAATCTATTTTTTGATCATAAAGCCATCGATACCAAAAAAATTGATCATTTTCTAAATACAAGGATGAAATGGTTACCTTTTGTAATGTTGGCACTTGGTGTAGATAAAATTAATTTCTCCATATGGAATATCCATGTTATAGGATATTTACTATCAAACTTCCTCATATCAATATTGGGAATTAAGTAGTTCCTTGGTACTGAGTTGAACCCACGATTATGTAGATCTTATAATTATGAATGATCATGATTCTAGGATTCAATATTCATGCTCCCCAATTGTGTTGAAATATTCATCATATGTGATTGAGGTTCAACACTATTTTTCTCCCTATATATCTCCTTTAGGTAATCTCTCATATAGGGTATGTAAAGTGGAAATTTTTAATTGTTTCATCCTCTTATTCATCAATATTTCCATTTTGTCTTCCATTCCCCTTCTAAAAGCTTCTTGGGAATGCGATAAATCCACAAGTTTCAACACACTACCACTCATTTCGTCAACTTGGTTCGTCAATTGGGATAGCTTGTTTTCGAAGTCTTCACTTTCTTTAGATGTCATATGTGAGCTCTCTAGAGGTTTAACAAGAGTATAAATTATTGAAGGACCTCTTTCCATTGGAGAAAAAAATAATAATCCTATTTTTTCTCTTTATCACAATTTTTAAATCTCCAAAAAAAATATTCCAATCAAAATTTATGCCAATTGTAAGTCACATAAATTTAAAACCCTAACTGGAAGATTGTATTACTTGCCAAATTTTGTCCTAATGTGTCTCTGAAATTTAGGCTAGTTTGAGTGTAAAATTTTGGTCTGTAGTACTCTAATGTTTCTTCTTTGCAATGCTACGAGTCTGACCAAAATTTGATGTGTCAAGTGAAAGCTATGGAAACTTTACCAAAACCTTTTATTTTTGGCCCTTTCTAGAGAATGAACATGTATGAAATGCCACATGTCCAATATTTCAGATCTATTTCTAAAATTTTAATTGAAATACTATGGTGTGTCTTATTTCCAAAGAAACCAGTGGCACTCAATTTTAAATTTCCAAAATTCATATATGGAACTTCTACCAACAACACATGTTTGAGACTAGCTTTAGGACTAGTCAAATAATCCTAATTTCCACAACTTGTATATCATAAAGTAAATCAATCCAAAAGTTGATATTTTTAGCAAAAATAGTTATATATGTCTCCTTAGAATTCTAAAAATTTCACACTCTTAAACTATGCCTAAAAAACATTAGATCAAAAGTCCCAAGATGAATCGTTCGAAACTAATTTTAGGACTAGTCACAAACCCTAAATTACACAGGATATATACTAGAAAAAATAATGAACCCCTACTTGAATTTTTTTACCAAAAGTACTTTTCTATTTCTTCTGGGTATCCTAAAAATTTCAAAGTTTGAAACTTCTGTGAAAACATTGTAGCAAACATTACAATATGACTCAATTGAAGGAGAAAAACCATAGGATCGTATGCTCTGATACAAAATGTTATGAACCAAACTCCAAAAAATAGCCAATGAATAATTCACTTTGAGGGGGAAACCTATTTTATAATATATGCAATGCACAAGAAAAGATCATATGATCCTAAAACCAGGTCTCCTTGGTATATATAGGAGACCAAGGGTACAATTACAATTAAAGGGTCTAGCCGAAAATACTAATATAATAATAGAATACAACAACTCAATATCTAAGGCTTTACATGGGGATTTGTTTAGGGGATTAATAGAGAAATTCCCTATTCCAATAATTGATGAGATATTAGATGAAATAGCATTGTTTTATTTACTAGAGTCAATCTTAGGTCAAAATACCATCACATCTTGTAAAAATTATGTCAATATTGAACTCATCCTAGACCAATTATACTATAAATCACCAAACATAACATTTTTCAAGAGACTTCATACAATTATTCTCAACAACCTTCATACACACCTCAATTGGCCTTACAAATATAGTAGAAAATCATTATGAGGAACATGAATAGAAATTCTACACAGAATCAAGAAAGTTGTACAACTTACAATATATAGAAACAATATTTTTTGTAGATAAAAAAATATAATGATTTATAGGACATATAAATATTTTCATGGGCCTTTGATTTGGGTGATTTAAAGGGTGTTTTATGGAATTTAATCAAGATGATCATATACAAAATGTCAAGGATTCAATGAACATGATGTGTGTGTGTGTGTGTGTGTGCATATACATGCATACATACATATGTGTGTGTGTGTGCGCGCGCATACATACATACATACATATGTGTTTGTGTGTACACACACAAAACAAGAATAAAATTTGACATTGACACAACTCAATTCATGCAACATGTATAAATTTGGCATTGCCAAGCTTAAAATGGCATAGTAATGAACACGATGTCAATATGTATAACCTATATAATAAAAATAGTCATCAATAACAACAAGAAAAATTTAACATGTAACAACAAGGAGAAGAAAACCTAAATCAACATTCACCTTCTAGTTGTAGTAAACTAATGATAGTGGGTGTTTGAGGTTTTTGTAAGTTCCTACATTAAAACATTGGGATTGTATAGTTGTTAATTGTTTTGATTATTGATATTTGCAATTCAAAAACTAAAAACAAAAATAGTTTCTCTTAGAGAAGGTATATAAGTCAATAATCATGTTAGTTGGTAGATATGATGTCATTTTTAGGTAAGCTAGATTTAGTTCAATTAAGATGGTGCTTCCACAATTTGAGATTCGATCCACAAGTTAGGGATTCAACACGATGTAAGGATTTTAATCCCCACATCCATCAATATGGCTCATCAAATTGAATCTAAGAGCCAAGCATCATAAAATATATTACTCATATAGTAGAGAAAGTAATCCTAGTTAACAACACCATATCTCCCACCTACAAAAGCAGCTATAAGAAAAGTGAGACGGGGAATTTTATTTAGGTGCAATACTAAGTATTCGAAGCGAGAAAAACATTTCAAGAAGTGTCTCTTATTTTTAGAGATGTGTTTCAAGTAGATTTAGACATGTATTTTGAAATCAGAGATGTGTTTCAAGTAGATTTAGACATGTATTTTGAAATCAAATGTTGACAACATGTATTAGATACACATGGATTTGTTTTACCCATTTGATTATTTTCATCCAAGAACAACATTGGTTTCATCAAGATGATGTAAGACTAATTTTCGATATATGATGATTTTAAATCATTTATAGGACTATCTATTGACCTTTTCAAACCCATGTTTTTTTTGCAAATGATCTTCTCCAAGATTGTTAAGGAGGAGGGAATATTGTGTGATTAAACACACAAGATTTTTCCATATGAAAATGAACAAGTTTATATGTAATATCATTACTTTGTAATGAAAGGTAAAGCATTTAGCATACTAGGTCCTTAATAGATATTCATTATGTAAAAGTATTTTTACTAGACAAGCCCTAAAATATAAAATTAAAGTGATTATTGTTAATAAGGACTTTATTACCCATTGGAGGTATCTTGACCACACCACATGGTTAAAGATTATTTCACTCTCTTCTTCTATAAATAAGGGTTTACCCATTGTTGTAATCTAAGGGATTACATAGTAACTGTGGCTAGAATTATTGTAGTCTTTCAACCATATTTTACAAACAACAATATACAAGCATGCACACATAGAGGGAAGAGGAGAGAAGAGAAGTCAACATAGGACCAACAATAATTAATTTTTATCATCAAATATTCTCAACCAAACAACCATTACAATTCCAAGTTCATATATTTTATACATTCCATTATATGGTAGTTACAACTATCATAACTACTTGTTCGATTGACCAACTTGACTTCCAAGCCAACTACATACCTTGGTCGACTTACTCTATCACAATACTAAGTCAATTACTTAGCCTAGTTGACTGGGCTCCTCCAACATCTCTCCCAACCTTAAAATCTTCTTTGTCTGGAAGAAGGGATTAGATGGAGATACAAAACATTACAAAAATTATTACAACTCAATCATGGTTTATCAAGTTGGATGCTACTAGTATCTATTATATCTGCTACAATCAAGGGTTGGTTCACCGAATGATTGGGATTAATGAATACAAATATCGATTGAGGAGGAACTAGAACTGACTATTATAGAATTTTCTAAGGTGTTTCTAGTAATGTTTTAGTATATAATTTATGAATATTACGAGAAATTGTCTTCAATCAATATTCAAAATTAGGCCATTCTTCCAATGCCTCTTTTTCTTCTGTATTGACATGCTTCATTTCTACCAGAAAGATAATATTTTCCTTCATGGAGGATTCTCATATTTCCAATAAGTTTAGGTTAAAATATTCCTGCATATGTCAAACTTTTTGATGAATATCCAAAATATGGGAAATTGTTTTGATGGTTTCCATTTGTGTCAATTTTCCCTCCTAGAACCACTCTCCCTCGTGTGCTTGTAAGTATACTTCAAATTTTCCATCTTGGTTAAGTTGGGTACCCAATGTATCCCAATTTAATCCATCCACTACAATGGTCATTAGACTGTCTACTACAAATATTGGCATAGTAAGGTGGGAAATTCACCAAAATTGTGTTAACAATTGTTGTTGTAGTTCATGTGTCCTGCAATTGTTGCTTATTCTCTTCAAAATTCTTGTACTCATTGTTAATGATTTATCTAGTCTTATAAGCCTTTATCTATTGATTTTATACCATTAGGTCCTATTGTCAACTAATCATGTCTATTGTCAAGTTATAGAGGTTGTTAACTAGGTCATTTGATCTATTGACTAGGGCAACCCCCATGATTTATCCTGATTTTACACAACATCTTTTCCATGTTTTTTACTTTTTCAATTTTATTTGTTTTACTTTCCTAGTTGACCCAATCCATCTCTTGTTCCTTTCCATAGTAATGGTTTTATATAATTCTTGGGTTTTTTTTTTTTTTTAATTTTGAAGCATCTGTCAAGTTGAAGATCATTGTTTCTTTCCCTACTTTCTCTTCCTGTAGTATAAAAGTGGTGAAGATCTTATCCTTGGTTGATTTTGAATTTTTCTCCTTCTCCTCTTCAGATTGTTGTTTATACTTTATCCATTTTTATTTTTGGTTTGTGGCTGACTATGATAGTATTATCTACACTTAGTGGTTTCTATTCATTTTCACGATGACTCTATTTTTTTAGGTGGTTTTATACCTAAGTTACTTCAAATTGATTCCTTAGGTTTAGTTAGGATTTTTATTGTGATTTTGTGGTTTATTTTAAATTTAGTTCCTTTTTCCAGGTGGCCTCATATTCTATCTTGGGGGTGATATTTGTATTATATGCCTATGACTAGGCAAAAAATTACTTTTATGCATCCAATTTATTAAATCGACTACTATTAAAAAATAAGTCTCCTCTCTTGTTGTTTATAAATATGAAAAATAACAGTTATTTATTTTATACAAATTTATGTACTATGTGTGTTGTGTGCGATTATTTATAATTGAATTCATGAGCATTTTATTGTCATGAAATTCATAGAATCCATGCTAGTTTAATTCCACTGCATCCTTTGAATATGCATTGTGCATGCATTTGTTATCATTTGGTCCTTCTAGGGAGGCTCTATTTAGTTGTTAATATGGGAAATTTCCCCTAAGGGATGAAATTTTATATCCATGTTCATGGCTACCCAACCTAGGGTTGGGAGTGATGGGCGAGGATGTTACAACCACATATCTTTTTGTAAACAAACTTTACACTAAATTCCAAGAAGTAACATATCTCATATTCAATTTCACAGTGAATATAAACTTATCTTACACAATTATTTGAAGTGTCCCTTTATTGCTAAGTGATGCCTTCTTAAAGTATAGTATGTTATTTTTTTTAAATATTATTGTTATTTTTGCCACATGATGTTCATAGTGTCAAAGCACATATTGCATCATTATAAGTACTTAGATGCATTCTTTATTTATTCTAGTGAACTTTCAGACAAAACACATGTTTACCTTGAGACCATTAACAATGCTAGATGTGTATGAGTTTTAGTGGTTTGGATTTTGATTAAACATTTGATACAAAAGATTTTAGTGTGTGCAGATAATTTCATTTATGTATATATACTTAAAAAAATGAAATAAATATTCATATATGAGATTACATGACTATTTCGAGTATTTCTCCCCTATGATCTGATTTAAACATCATAAATAGCATATACCCAAAGAACTGACTCAAAATTAGAAATAAATTGAGAAGTATAACTAACTAAATACGGGTGGTTAAGGACCACTCACCTGGACACCGAAGTTTGGAGAAGAATATTCTCGTAAATCCCTAATCCATTCCTTCCCTCTAATACTTTTCTTGTCAACTTGCATGCAAAGAGAGATAGTTTTGCAAAGAAGGTAGTTATAGTAACTAACTCCTAAATACATATACTAACTAGGATCAAAATCTTGGTATCATAACAATCAAATGCATAGTTTCTACAAAATTAAACTAATAAAATTTTATTGGGACAAAAAACAGATTTCTCATTATTTATAAATAATAAGTAACATGAAAACAAGTTACTTAATCCTGTTGCGACACTGACCAGAGTTGATATCTATATTCCTTTGCCCATGCCACTAAATATGGATTGATCTCCTTATTCCTTATTCCAAACAAATGAAGGGAAGAGGATACGTTTCTTCCTCTCAACAAGAATAGGAAAGGTGTTGGAAACAAGGGTTTCCAGATATGGGAGAAAGATCTTAAAAGATTGGGATGAAATGCTTGTAGACTTAGCAAGATATGTCTAGCATAAGGGTGCTTCAATGGATGCCTCCTCTCTTCCACCCAAAGGATATTATTTAAAACACTAAAATATGTTTGGAGTAATTAGGAACAAGAAATAGAAGGTAATTAACATGAGAAACCCATTAACTTTGCCCAAAAAAGTGCATTATGTGCATATTTTTGGGGGTACAAAATGAGTGCATACACGAGTTTCTGAGGGGAAAGAGGTGTATACAAAGTTGCATATGCTCTATGTTTGATCAAGAGTAGAGTATGACTAGACAAAATATGTTTTTTAAATATTCCAAGGAGGATTTTTAGTCTACAAATGGGAGATGGATTTGGGATTCTGGCCAACAAGTGCATCTATACATATGATGTGGAAAAATATGGTATAAAAAATTCCCCCTAATGTGTGAGGCCAGAAGGGAATATGATGTCCAAAATACATTATAAAATCTAGGAGAAAACTATGCTGTGGGACTAGGAAAATATTAATGACTAATGAACTAGAACAACACCTGCAAAAAGAACCAAGTATGAGATAAATCTCTTCCCAAGGCTAGCATACCCATGCTTAGGAGTCATGAAAGCATGGATTCCAAATCAAGTACACTACATATCCATGAAGTATATATATAAGAATTGATCATGGCCATGAAGAATGAATACACAGTGGATCCATGTCAAAAGAGATCATAGCCACAAATATATACATAGTGTATCTATGTCTCATAATCATAGGAGGATAACTAGAATCAATGAGATGAATAAACTAATCCTCAACAAGTACCAATGTCATGTAATGGAGTGGTACTATCCAATGCAACTAAGGAAAAAACATAAAAGAGGTGATGCTACTACAAACCCAATGTCTTCAAAATGAACCACTGAAGGTGCAAGACTACAACATGTGAATAAATGAGATGAAGTCAAACATGGTGAGATGTAGTTTGATTATCAATCATTGATGTATACCATTAAAAAATGTGAGATAACACACCAATAATGATAATGGGAATCAAGGTACCTATTACATTATAACAAGTGTGAACGAATGAGTTGACATTAAACACTTGTAGAATCTAATGATCAGGGGGCATTGATGTATTTCCACTATCAATAGCGATGGAACCTACCACTGACGATTGCAAGCCCTAAGGTACTATAAAGACTCTAGATCTAGAACCCATGGAAAATGAGTTGGAGTCAATGGGAAGAGATCCACTAGAAGGATGGAATTAAGGAATACCCCATCATCCAACATGGGGAACAATAGAAGGCCAAATATTTTGAAGGACTCAGATGATAAATTGGATGGACACACCAGCAGGTACATATATTGCATGAACCACATGGAATAAATCATGGAAGAGGCCCTATGAGCATCAACCAAGAATGAAAACCACTAATGGAGGCACGAGATTCCACCAATGAAGAAAATGGAACCCAAGGTACAACATGAATCCCAAAGTGTGAATAGAGGTCTTGATGTCAAACACATGGGAAACCACTCAGTCAACAACCAATGATGAAATTTCATCTTCTGAGAGAAAGATAACCTATATGTAATGAAAATAGGCCTAGGGTGCTACTATAGGTCAATCGCTCAGAACAATGACTCATAGTCGATAAGATTTGACCTTCCAGCAAGAACTCAATGAGGACTTTCTATACTAGCATGGGTATAAGATGAAGATTCTTGTTTATTTTGAGAAGGACTTGACAACGAGAAGGCCGAAATGAAAAGTCAGGAATTCTGAGGATTGGTCGACACAAACTAAAACTTCCCTTAAACATAATCATGACACAAAAGTGACTAGGGAAGCATTGGCTAAAGAATGAACAATGATATTAGTCTGTGATAAAAAAGGCATCAACAAACTCTCCATAGTGATAGGAATAATAACTAGTCAGAGGAATAAATACTTAATGAACAAGGTTTGGTTTTCTAAATCCATACTAAAAGCCCAATTTGTTGAGACAGAGACTCAAAACTAGTGCGTTGTTTGAGGGTGACATGATTGTTTCCAAACATATTCAAAGAACTTGATTCTTTCACATCCTCTTTCTTTTCTTTTCTTTTTGTCTTTTTCATGTTATAAAATCATGAAAAAAAAAGAATAAAATAATGCTAGAATATAGTGGAGGAAACAAGTGTCACAAGAAAGAAAACTAGTTGCAAGTGCAAGGAACATACCTATGCTCAATGCAAGGAACACATGTAGAATATGGACACTCGGGGAATGTTTCCTCCAATTATATAGGTTTCAATTCACAAAGATTGGAAACTAAAGAGAATGCATAATAAATAGGATAAAAGATAGTGAGTTGAAGCTGGCATTAGGCTCAAAAACACAAGCGACGTAATTTATTGTAGTATTACAACTTAACACATAAACGTGGGAGCCCCATGGGAATTGTCTAGAAGAAGACTGATAAGAAGTGATGAGGCTTCGACACAAAGTCATGGTGGAACTAAATAAGGCTCTTGAGCCTATAGATAAATTCAGCATGGGCGCCAAATGGATAGCAATTCACTAACTAGGGAACCCATGAAAAGAAAATGATTTACCACGTAAAGTACAACACTTTTAATCAACAAGAAAGGTTTGTGTCACAATTTAGTGGGCTCGACCCCAAGGCAGAGATGAAAATGACACTAATAATGCAAAGTGCAAGGAGAAAGTGTCATATCCTATATTCCAGTTATCGAAAACAAAACTTGCTAAAAAGAGTCAAATGAAAACAATAATGATGTAAAAATGCTCAAAAGAGACTATTGTTCATCATCGAACTTGAAAATTTTCAAATGCAAACTCCATCTACATGTTAAGGATTAGTCCATTAGGTAAAATAAATCAATGAAGGCTCTAAACTATGTAAAATTGGGTAACACAAATGTTTAAATAGTAAAAAACTTGAGTTTTACCATATAAATTGACATTTTACCTGAAATTGTGCTTTGGTGGAGAAATAATCCCTCAAAATTTGACGAAATATTTCTAGAGCTATGCCCATCGAAATAAAAAACTTTCAGGACCAAGAGGTAATCTCCTACTCATCAATTTTCACCATTCAATTTTGTAATTTAGTAAAAATTTGAGTTGGCATGTCCATTTTAAAAATTTGGGTAGCTCATACACACTTAACCCATTGACGAGTAGTGTATGGGGTGCCCTATATGCATTTGTCATTACATGAGAGAAGTATATACATGTATGTTCACCAAATAAGGTGTGTATGAATGCGCAAAGGTTTGAACATCAATTTCTAACCCCAAATCTTAGTTAATGGCTAAAAGATAGATATTGTTTGGCAAGAGAGAGAGAGAGAGATTGAATAGGTTTTTAACCAAGTTGTATACAATACAGAGGAAATGAATGCACTTCAAAATTGTGGCACACAAATTTTTTCCAAATTCCAAGTATGAGAGAATAAAAATAATTACTTCAAATGTTGCTCGACTACTATATCCCTAATCATGATGCCTTTATGTTGGATGACCAACCTCTCAATATAGAGATTAAATACATTTACCTTATCACAAGTCTCTCTCGGTGAGGTGAGCTGGTAAATCTAAAAAATCAAGGAGGTAGTGGGATGAATATAGATTAATACATTGCCACTTAGTGTTCCTTGGGTACAGAGAAAGTGGGTACCCAAATACCCATAAAAAATGTGGAGAGCTTGAGATTAAATATTATATTATTCACCATAGCTTGAGTGGCTAGTTTGGAATCGCTACACCAATAATCACACCCATAGATGTTCTACTGGGTAGAATGATTGCGAATAACAATATTTGATTGGTACACCTCACTATTAACTTCAAAAGAGACTCAAATCATAGAGTATAAGTTGGGAAAGATGAAAAACTTCCATTATGGGAGCATCCCATGCTCCTTTCTCTTTAAACGAGTGCATCACTGGGTCCATGAGTGTGACTCAACCCTATGTGAATGAGAGACCTTTCATGTTACATTAGGATGACCAAATGAATATACTGGGAGGTGGGTGTGCCACCAATACTTTCAATATTGATTTCTTTGACTAGTGGTCTCGAAAAATCATCACCATTGATGACTATCCTTATGCGGGAGCAAGCTTCCAAAGAGATTGAGACTTGTTTCTACCTCTCAATGTTTTTTTTGGTGACATAGGGAAAAACCTTCTAATTTTTAAAGTTATTTCATTTTTATTTTTGGTGTGGATCATATCTTGAAAAAAATCTCTAAATGTACAGATGTTGGATCAATGACACTAGAAGGCTCCCTAAAACAAAAATGTCAAGATAGAGATGAAGGCCATCCTGCGGGGGATGCAGAGAGAGTACTAAAACTTATTCAAAGGAACTTATAGGGATTCACCTGCCAAGTGCCAATGGCATAGATCGAGGACCTACAGGAGTGCATGCAGCGATAGGTGGTCAGGGTACCTCAAGCTTGGGTGCGACTCTTTTGGAGTTTGGAAAATTGCATTGTCTATTATCACGAGGCTCATGGAAGGGTAGGTCCCTCATCCTAGGCATATATACTATGTAGTACTAACCATTTATATGTATATCAGGGGATGGAAGCCCTATTTTGTAAAGATGCACCATATTTTTGTACTTATTTATCATTGAAATAATATATATACGAATTTTTCTTGGTTTTTACTTATATTGATGTGAGTGTGCAATGGAATACTTTTATTTACATACATGCTTTTAATTCATGAATGAAAAATATGCCAATCCAATATGTAAATATATAACACATCAATAACGAGATTAGAACTTAGAGGAATGTGCGCGTAAGTAATAAATAAAATGAATGCTCAAGAAGTCATTCCTTTAGGAATCATTAGAGAAGAGTAGGGTAATAGAATCGATACTTTCCATTTAACCGAGACACTACCAATTAGGAATCCAAGTGAAATTTCAAAGATTGAATGCCATGCAAGATGGTTTATGCAAGGAGTTCGATCATGGAACTATACTCGACCACATTGTTGGTTGCGGACTGAAGATAAGTGCATCCTAAAGCCACCAATTGTCTTGTGAATGAATAATCTTCCAAGAAGTGGAAGCAAGATTCTGAGTGTGATGGCTAGCACCGTCTACAAAGACCATAAATTTTGATGAATCCATTAACATATACAAACCAAGGGGCCCACATGACTTTTGGCGCTTCATCTCCTAGGGTTAGGTTTTTGGATGTCTAGGGTTTTGGGCATTCTTTCTTATTGTAAAAATGCCTTCAGAGGATCATTGTAACCTTCTTCTTGCGAATGCGTGCTGCCGTCACATCTCTTCTCAGAGATAAGCCATCACCATTCCAGTAAGCTTGTTTCCGCTGCATTTTACAGTTTTAGCTTATTTCGTTATAGAATAGAAAACCAGTTTTATTGTATCTCTGTTATTTTGTGTTAAGCGCCTATTAATAATCTGTATTCATTTTTTTCTTCTCATAAAATCTAGATCAGTGGTATCAAAGCGGTCTGCTCCTTGTTGTCTTAATCCATGTCCCCAACGAGGTCAGAGTACAAAGAGTTGGGTCTTGAGCTTGTTTCTCTTGAGGACGGAAGCTCTCGCACGCCCAAGCGACCTCCCATGGAAAGAGAAAATAAATATGATAGGACAGGAGATCCTTTCAAACTGTTGATTGAGGAATCCCTCACACAACAGAGGAACGAGATGATGGATAGTTTCGCGCAAATCCTTCGACGACTACCAACAGGCAACACATTTTCTTCAAATGGAGGCACCGCCCCCTTCAAGGTACAAATAAACTTTGATATTCCTATATTTTAAGGTCAGATAGATGTAGATGCTGTAGACAAGTGGTTGAATCTACTAGAAGGGTATTTTCCGTTCATAAATTTTCGAATAGAGAAAATATTACTTTTGCACTCCTCAAAGCCGTTCCCCGTGTCAAAGATTGGTGGGAAACTTTCTGTGAGCAAAAGGAAATAGAGGAAACCTCATTATTTTCAGTCACGACCACCTGGGAATCCTTCAGGGATGCTATTAAGGAACAATACTACCCTGTCGGAGGTTATGACGACCTGTATACCAAATGGACCACACTGCGGCAAGAAAGAGACCAAGCAGTGCCAGATTTCACAAATGTCTTCCATACCTTGTGCACCAAGTTGAGTATCAAAGATTCAGAGCGACATCTGGTGCTCAAGTATCGCAACGCTCTGCATAGATACATCTAGACCAAAATGGAATTTCTGGACATCTCATCCTTGGGCGTGGCCTATCGATATGCCTTCAAAATCGAGCAGAAACTCAAACAAAAGACGTGTCAATTTGGGCCTGGGAACCCCTCACAACAAAAGCCAGGAAAGGGCGGCCCCAACCCACCGAACAAAGGACAGAGAAAAGATGGACAATATCAAGACAACCAGTATAAGCCGTAAGCAAAGAAGGATACTGGAAAGAAAAAGAAAGATACTGGGAAGTGGTGTGACTTCCATAAGAGCCCTTGGCATAACACTGTTGACTGCCGCTCAAAGTAGTTGTTGGTGGCCGAAGTGAAAGCCTCTGAATCAGATGTAGATTCTGACTCCAAGACAGAACCAGAAAGGGGAAGACAGATCATTGACGCAGAACCTAGTGCCACTGTTCCTACCACCAAGCTCCATCCTGGTGAACCAGATAAGTTAGAAGAAGGAGAGTGCCTCTGCCATTCACAGATGTGAGTAAAAGGCACCCCGCTACACTTCATCGTTGATAGTGGTAGACAGAACAAACTCATCTTAGTAGAGGTCATCAAGCAGCTAGCCCTGCCAACAATGCCGCACCCACAACCCTACACCATTGGATGGCTCCACCAAGGAAGCGATCTTCGTGTCAGCCAACAGTGTCGACTGTCGTATGGCATCAAGCCCTTCAAAGATGAGGTATTGTGTGATGTTTCTCCTCTCGAAGTTTGTGATGTTCTTTTGGGCCAACCTTTATTATGGAAACGTCATGTTGTATATGAGTCTAGGCCTCGTAGTGTTATTATTACTTTGAATAGGAAATTGTACAGGATACCGGAGGCATTCCCACCTAGTGCTATTTTCTTGATCTCTGCTAAGCAATGCAGAAAGGTCATCTCTTAAACGGGGAAGTTTGTCTTCTTCATGATTTTCTCTCAGAATAAGTGAAAGATCGTAGCCACATCTAGGGTCTCTGCGGCTGACCTCTCCACACAGCAGAAGCAAGTAGATAAGGTCGTGGAAGAATACTTGGATATCTTCTCCTCACCTACAGGGGTACCTCTGCACTGCCAGGTCAAGCACCCCATTGATCTGACCCCTGGCGCACTACTGCCCAATGGGCCAGTCTATCATCGCTCTTTGTTAGAAAATGAGGAGATCAAACGACAGATCCAATAACTGCTCTGCAAGGGGCACATCCGCCCCATCTCATCACCTTTCGGGAGCCCAATCGTGTTGGTACAAAAGAAAGATGGAACCTGGCAACTCTGTATTAATTACTGGGCTTTGAATAAAATCACTGTCAGAAACTGGTACCCGATTCACCGAATCGATGACCTCCTTGATCAACTCACGGGGGCCAAATACTTTAGTAAGATTGATCTGAAGTCTGGCTACCACCAGGTCCCGATAGAACAGACAAATGTATGGTAGACCACCTTCAAGTCAAAGGAAGGACTTTTTGAATGGTTGGTCAAGCCCTTTGGTTTAACAAATGCTCCAACCACTTTCATGAGGATGATGGACGATATCCTGCGACCATTCACCAATACGTTTGTAGTGGTGTATCTGAATGACATTCTAATTTACAGCAAGACTTGGGCCGAACAATTGCAACATATTCAGGAGGTTCTGCACACCCTGTGGCAGCACAAGATATACACCAACTTGGAAAAATGCTCCTTCGGCATAGACCTCGTCCATTACCTGGGCTACATCATTGATTAGCAAGGCGTACATGTGGATCCAACCAAGATCCAAGTCATCCGTGACTGGCCAGCCCCAACAACACTCACTGTGCTTCGGAGCTTCTTGGGACTTGTTAATTTCTACTGCAGGTTCATGTTGGGTTTCTCCCATACTGCATGGGCCCTCAGCCAAATAAATAGGGGTGGTGGTAAGGTGGAATTTGCGTGGGGCCAGTCCCAACAACAAGCATTTGATGATTTGAAGCAGCGCTTGTGCTCAGCCCCAGTACTTTCACTACCAGACGTGCAACATCCCTTTGAGATCAAGACAAATGCTTCAGACTATGTTGTGGGCACTGTTCTCACTCAGCACGGCCACCCCATGGCCTATCATAGTGAGACACTGTCAGATACTGTCCGTAAGTACCCTACTTATGACAAAGAAATGTACTCCATTGTGAAAGCATGCCGGTAGTGGAGACATTACATTCTTGGGAAGGAGACAGTCATCCACACCGATCATAAGCCACTGCAGTTCATGCAGACATAGGGAAAAATGCAGAATGGCCGCCATCAAAAGTGGTCCACATACTTGCAGCAATTCCACCTCAAAATCATGTATAAAATAGGAAGCACCAATCGCATCACTGATTTCGTCAGCAGACTGTCAGTCGCAGCACTCACCAGGGTGCTAAACTCTTGCGGCCATGAGACATCTGGATGGCCCCAACTCTATGAGACAGACTCTGACTTCGCCACCACCTACCAAATATTGGGTGCAAATGCAGTTGTCGATAATTTCCATCTTCAGGATGGGTTGTTGTGTCATCTGGGCCATATCTATGGTCCATCGAGTGAGCGAGCGAAGCTGATATGGGAAGCCCACTACAGTCGGGTGGCATGACACTTTGGCATAAAAAATATAGTGGCAATGCTACAGAAACATTTCTACTGGCCAAAACATCGACAGGAGGTCAGAAAGTATATCAGGTCCTACACTGCCTGTGCTATTTCCAAACTGACCACTAAGAAGCAGGGCCTGTACACCCCTCTTCCTACTCCTGATAGGCCATGGGAATGCATCTCAATGGACTACATGTCGGGCCTCCCATCCACCAAGTGGGGAAATGACTGTGTTTTTGTGGTTGTTGATCGCTTTTCTAAGATGGCGATTCTGGTTGCCTACAAGAAGAGCATCACAGCAGAGGCCACTGCCAAGCTCTTCTTTGAAAGAGTCTGGGTACATTTTGGAATCCCACAAACAATTGTTTCAAATCAGGATAGTCAATTTCTCAGCACATTCTGGTCGAGCCTCTGGTCACTGCTAGACACCAGTCTCACCAAATCCACGGCCTTCCACCCCCAGACAGATGGCCAAACCGAGGTTGTAAATTGAATGATTGTGCATATCCTTCGCATGTATAATTCAAATAACCCTCTCACATGCGATGAGAGCCTTCCGTATTTCCAGCATAGCTACAACTGAGCCTTGCATAGCTCAACCGACCACATCCCCTTTCAAGTGGGGTTGGGATTCCAACCATCGGGTCCCATAGATGTTTCACTTCCCCTTGTGGTCACCTTGACTGACTCATCTCATGCTCCAACTAAAGCTGACAAAGCCACCCGGTTCATTGAGCGTATCTAGCACATCCGCCAACAGGTTCAGTATATCCTACAGAAGTCCAATGACAAGTACAAACAACTTCATGATCAACATCGGGTGGCGCATAAGTTTCAGGTGGGCGACAAAGTTTGGTTTCACTTGCAGAAAGAACACCTTACAGGACCCCATTGGAAGCTTCACCCACTCTGTTATGGACCATACACTATCACCAAGGCCATGGGAGGTAATTCTTTTGAGCTCAACATTCCTCCTTTCCTTGGCCTGCACCCAGTGTTCAACATAGATCTCCTTCGCCCTTATTTCCCACCATTATTGGACACCTCAGAAGTAACAGAAAAGCTGACACCAACAAATCTCAACCCTGACTACATACAATAGGCATCCAACAATTAGATTGTGGACAGACAGATCAAGGGCACTCAACAACAAAGGATCCAGCTTTATCGAGTCGTCAAAGCAGGGCAGCTCCTGCACCAAGGCAAGTGGCTCACCCGGGGCCAAATTCAGCAAAACTTTTCTCATCTAATGGGGGAACTCAATGCAATGGAGACCATTGCTTCCTAAGGGGGAAGGATTGATCCAGATGGATATCGGTGGCCACCCACCTTTTCCAACTGGCTCAAAGCAGTTTTCTAACATTTTTGACAATTTACTATTTTTAGCAATTTTTACTTCTAGGGCCATTTTGAGGGCCTAAATGAAGGTTTTTCGGTATCGATCTCCTCAATCATATATAAAGGCATAATTGATCCCCCAAAATGAATCTCATCGATGATACCTTTCCAACGGGCTATCACATGCCTAAAACGGAGATCGTATGCAAAAGTTACGACCCCGGGAAGTTGATGTACTAGCTTACCCAAACGGGGCCCACATGACTTTTGGCGCTTCATCTCCTAGGGTTAGGTTTTTGGATGTCTAGGGTTTTGGGCATTCTTTATTATTGTAAAAATGCCTTCATAGGCTCATTGTAACCTTCTTCTTGTGAATGCGCGCTGCCGTCACATCTCTTCTCGGAGATAAGCCACCACCATTCCAGCAAGCTTGTTTCCGCTGCATTTTATAGTTTCAGCTTATTTCGTTATTAAATAGAAAAACAGTTTTACTATATCTCTGTTATTTTGTGTTAAGAACCTGTTAATAATCTATATTCATTTCGTTCTGCTCATAAAATCCGAATCAGTGGTATCAGAGGGGTCTGCTCCTTGTCGTCTTAATGCATGTCCCCAACGAGGTCGAAGTACAAAGAGTTGGGTCTCGAGCTTGTTTCTCTTGAGGATGGAAGCTCTCGCACGCCCAAGCGACCTCCCATGGTAGGAGAAAAGAAATATTATGGGACATTAGATCCTTTCAAACTATTGATTGAGGAAGCCCTCACACAACAGAGGAACGAGAAGATGGATATTTTCGCGCAAATCCTTTGGCGACTACCAACAGGCGATGCATCTTTTTCGAATGGAGGCACCGACCCCTTCAAGGTACAAATAAACTTTGATATTCATATATTTTAAGGTCAGATAGATGCAGATGTTGTAGACAAGTGGTTGAATCTACTAGAAGGGTATTTTTTCGTTCATAAATTTTCAAATAGAGAAAAGATTAATTTTGCGATCCTCAAAGTCGTTCCCCATGTCAAAGATTGGTGGAAAACTTTCTGTGAGAAAAATGAAACAGAGGAAACCTCATTATTTTCAGTCACGGCCACCTGGGAATCCTTCAGGGATGCTATTAAGGTACAATACTACCCTGTCAGAAGTTATGACGACCTGTATACCAAATGGACGACACTACGGCAAGAAAGAGTCCAAGTAGTGCCAGATTTCACAAATTTATTCCATACCTTGCGCACTAAGTTGGGTATCAAAGATTTAGAGAGACATCTGGTGCTCAAGTATCGAAACGCTCTACATAGATACATCCAGACCAAAATGAAATTTCTGGACATCTCATCCTTGGGCGCGGCCTACCGATATGCCATCAAAATTGATCAGAAGCTCAAACAAAAAACATGGCAATTTGGGACTAGGCACCCCTCACAACAAAAGCCAGGAAAGGGCGGCCCCAACCCACTGAACAAAGGACAGAGAAAAGATGGACAGTGTCAAGAAAACCAGTATAAGCCGCAAGCAAAGAAGGATACTGGAAAGACAAAGAAAGATATCGGGAAGTGGTGCAACTTCCATAAGATCCCTTGGCATAACACTGCTGACTGTCGCTCAAAGCAGTTGTTGGTGGCCGAAGCGAAAGCCTCTGAATCAGATGTAGATTCTGACTCCGAGACAGAACCAGAAAGGGGAAGACGGATCATTGACGCGGAACCTAGTGCCACCATTGCTACCACCAAGCTCCATCCTAGTGAACCAGACGAGTCAGAAGAAGGAGAGTGCCTCTTCCATTCACATATGTGGGTAAAAGGAACCCCGTTGCACTTCATCATTGATAGCGGTAGCCAGAAGAACCTTATCTCAGTAGAGGTCATCAAGTGGCTGGCCCTACCAACAACATCGCACCCACAACCCTACACCATTGGATGGCTCCGCCAAGGAAGCGATCTTCGCGTCATCCAACAGTGTCGATTGTCGTATGCCATCAAGCCCTTCAAAGATGAGGTATTTTGTGATGTTGCCCCTCTCAAAGTTTGTGATGTTCTTTTGGGCCAACCTTATTTATGGAAACGCCATGTTGTATATGAGTCTAGGCCTTGTAGTGTTATTATTTCTTTGAATAGGAAATTGTACAGGATACCTGAGGCAGTCCCACCTAGTGCTATTTCCTTGATCTCTGCTAAGCAATGTAGGAAGGTCATCTCTCAAATGGGGAAGTTTGTCTTCTTCGTGATTCGCTCTCAAAATAAGTGAAAGTTCACAGCCACATCCAGGGTCTCTGCAGCCGACCTCTCCACACAGCAGAAGCAAGTAGATAAGGTCGTGGAAGAATACTTGAATATCTTCTCCTAACCTATAGGGGTACCTCTGCACTTCCAGGTCAAGCACGCCATCGATCTGACCCTCGACGCACCGTTGCCCAATGGGCTAGTCTATCATCGCTCTTTGTTAGAGAATGAGGAGATCAAGCGACAGATCCAGGAACTGCTCCGCAAGGGGCACATCTGCCCCAACTCATCACCTTGCGGGATCCCAATCGTGTTGGTACAGAAGAAAGATGGAACCTGGCGACTCTGTATTGATTACTGGGCTCTGAATAAAATCATTGTCAGAAACCGGTACCTAATTCCCTGAATCGATGACCTCCTTGATCATCTCACATGGGCCAAATACTTGAGTAAGATTGATTTGAAGTCTGGCTACCACCAGGTCCCGATAGAACAGACAGATGTATGGTAGACCGCCTTCAAGTCAAAGGAAGGACTTTTTGCATGGTTGGTCATGCCCTTTGGTTTGACAAATTCTCCAGCCACTTTCATGAGGATGATGGATGATATCCTTTGACCATTCACCAATACTTTTGTAGTGATGTATCTGGATGACATTCTAATTTATAGTAAGACTTGGGCCGAACACTTGTAGCATATTCACCAAGTTCTGCACACCCTGTGGCAGCACAAGCTATACGCCAACCTGAAAAAAATGCTCCTTTGTCATGGACAAGGTCCATTACCTGGGAAACATCATTGATCAACATGGCGTACATGTGGATCCAGCCAAGATCCAAGTCATATGTAACTGGCGAACCCCAACAACACTCACTGAGCTTCGGAGCTTCTTGGGACTTGCTTATTTCTACCGCAATTTCGTGTTGGGTTTCTCCCATATTGCACGGGCCCTCAGCCAAATAAATAGGGGTGGTGGTAAGGAAAAATTTGCGTGGGGATAGTCCCAACAACAAGCGTTCGATGATTTGAAGCAACGCTTGTGCTCAGCCCCAGTACTTTCACTACCAGACCTGCAACATGCCTTTGAGATCGAGACAGATGCTTCAGACTATGCTGTGGGCGTTGTTCTCACTCAACACGGCCACCTCGTGGCCTATCATAGTGAGACACTGTCAGATATTGTCCCTAAGTACCCTACTTATGACAAAGAAATGTACTCCATTGTGCAAGCATGCCGCTAGTGAAGACATTACATTCTTGGGAAGGAGATAGTCATCCACACTGATCATAAGCCACTGCAGTTCATGCAGACACAGGGAAAACAACAGAATGACCACCATCAAAAGTGGTCCACATACTTGCAGCAATTCCACCTCAACATCAAGTATAAAATAGGAAGCACCAATCGCATCGTTGATTGCCTCAACAGACCACCAGTCGCGACACTCACCACAGTGCTAGACTCTTACGGCCATGAGACATCTGGATGGCTCCAACTCTATGAGACGGACCCTGACTTCGCCACCACCTACCAAATGTTGGGTGAAAATGTAGTTGTTGATAATTTCCATCTTCAAGGCGGGTTGTTGTGTCGTCTGGGCCATATCTGTGTTCCATCAAGTGAGACAGCAAAGCTGATTTGGGAAGCCCACTACAGTCGGGTGGCAGGACACTTTGGCGTCGAAAAGATAGTGGCGATGCTACAGAAACATTTCTACTTGCCNGCCTGTGCTATTGTCAAACCGACCACTAAGAAGAAGGGCCTATACACCCCTCTTCATACTCCTGATAGGCCATGGGAATCCATCTCAATGGACTACATGTCGGGCATCCCATCCACCAAGCGGGGAAATGACTGTGTTTTTGTGGTTGTTGATCGCTTTTTTAAGATGGCGATTCTAGTTGCCTGCAAGAAGAGCATCACAGCAGAGGCCACTACCAAGCTATTCTTTGAACGAGTCTGGGTACATTTTGGAATCCTACAAACCATTGTCTCAGATCGAGATAGTCGATTTCTTAGCACATTCTAGTCAAGCCTCTGGTCACTGCTGGACACCAAGCTCACCAAATCCACGGCCTTCCAGCCCCAGACAGATGGCCAAACCGAGGTTGTAAATCGAATGATTGTGCATATCCTTCACTTGTATAATTCAAAGAACCCTCACACATGGGATGAGAGCCTTCTATATGTCCAGCATAGCTAATACCGAGCCTTGCATAGCTCAACCGGCCACATCCCCTTTCAAGTGGGGTTGGGATTCCAACCATTGGGTCCCATAGATGTTGCACTTCCCCTTGCGGTCACCTCGACTAACTCATATCCTTCTCCAACTGAAGTTGACAAAGCCACCCGGTTCATTGAGTGAATCCATCACATCCTCCAACAGGTTCAGGATATTCTACAAAAGTCCAATGACAAGTACAAACAACGCCATGATCAACATCGGGTGCCGCATAAGTTTCAGGTGGGCGACAAAGTTTGGTTGCACTTGCAGAAAGAACGCCTTACAGGACCCCATCGGAAGCTTCGCCCACTCCGTTATGGACCATACACTATCACCAAGGCCATGGGGGATAATGCTTTTGAGCTCAACATTCCTCCTTTCCTTGGCCTGCACCCATTGTTCAACGTGGATCTCCTTCACCCTTATTTCTCACCATTATTGGACACATCATAAGTAGCAGAAAAGCTGACACCAACAGAGCTCAACCCCGACTGCATACAATAGGCATCCAATGATTAGATTGTGGACAGACAGATCAAGGGCACTTGACAACAAAGGATCCAACTTTATTGAGTCGTCAAAGCAGGGCAGCTCCTGCACCAAGGCAAGTGGCTCACCCCGGGCCAAATTCAGTAGAAATTTCCTCATCTAATGGGGGACCTCAACACAATGGAGACCAATGATTCCTAAGGAGGGAGGATTGATCCAGATGGATATCAGTGGCCACCCACCTTTTCCAACTGGCTCAAAATAGTTTTCTGACATTTTTGGCAATTTACTATTTTTAGCAGTTTTTACTTCCGGGGCCATTTTGAGGGCCTAAATGAAGGTTTTTCGGTATCGATCTCCTCATAGATAAATGAAGGCATGGTTGATCCCCCAAAATGAATCTCCTCGACTATACCTTTCCAACGGGCTATCACATGCCTAAAATGGAGATCGTATGCAAAAGTTACGACCCCGGGAAGTTGATGTACTAGCTTACCCAAACTGGGCCCACATGACTTTTGGTGCTTTATCTCCTAGCATTAGGTTTTTGGATGTCTAGGGTTTTTGGCATTCTTTCTTATTGTAAAAAGGCCTTCAAAGCCTCATTGTAACCTTCTTCTTACGAATGTGCGCTGCCGTCACATCTCTTCTCAGAGATAAGTCGCCACCATTCCAACAAGCTTGTTTCTGCTGCATTTTATAGTTTCAACTTATTTCGTTATTGAATAGAAAACCAATTTTACTGTATCTCTATTATTTTGTGTTAAGCACCTGTTATTAATCTGTATTCATTTCATTTTTCTCATAAAATCCGATCATACCAAGGCAAGTTTCCCTTCAATTGTTTTAACTGTGGAAAGATAGGTCACTTTGCATCTAAGTGTCCACACAAGAAGCATGATCATAATTTTGAAGGTGAAAAGAACTAAAAACTCAGGAGATTTGATAAAAATAAAAGTTTATGTGTAAACAATGATGACTCTTCAGAAGACACATATAGTGACTCTTCCTCTGAAGATAAGGTTAATGACTTTGTGCTTATGGCCAAAGAGGATTATGATAATCAAAACATAGGAAGTGATTTTAATGATGAATAAGTTGTGGTTGATATGGAAGGTGAACTAATAAGTGCCTTAGAAGAGATTGACAGAATCAGACTTGAGAAGAGAAAACAAAAACAATTGTTGATGCAGTTTGAAAAGAATGCTAAAAATCCTGATGAAGACTTTTCCTTGCTAAAGGCGGAGTTATAAGAGGCAAAGAAAATAGAGGACATTCTGAAACAACAGTTATTAGAGAGGAAGGCAAGATGTGAAGCCTTGGAAGAAGAGCTAGTAAAAACCATAAAATAAATGGAGAAGTTCAAAGCATTGTATCTCCAAAATCTTCCAAGCATTAAAGTCTTAGAAGGATTAACCACCATTCTAAATCAGCAAAGGAATCCAAATCTAAAAACCGGTTTGGGTTATGAATAAGGATCAAGTTGTAGTCATCCAAGCAACAAAGAATCCATCAAGTTTATCAAATCTACATTCATTGACAACAACAAACATGGAGAAGCAGAGGAAGATAATCAGCTGCCAAGGAAGAGTGAAAGAAAAAGAATTGAATCTGTAGAACAAGGAAATCACCAGTGTGGAAGAAATCGACCTGCTAAAAGAAGATAGTCATTTTCTAGGTACAAAGGATTTTTCTACGGATATTGTTTTTTATGTTCTAATTTTGGTCACAAAGTTGTAAAGTGTTCTTTGAGATTTAGATATGAGCAATCAAAACACTCAAGGAATAGATATCTACCACAACAAAGAATGAGACAACAATGTAACAAACAATCACAGACTACAAATCATGTGATGGATGGGAAAATGACATAGGTTAAGAATAACAATCGCTATGATCGTTTATTCAATGAACCAAAATGTTACACCTACCATAATTATGGACATAAATATGCAGACTATTGCTTACGGAACTATGAATCAGATCTGAATTCCTCAGCTGAAACCGTCAATATTTGGAAGAAGAAATAAAATGACAAGTGTGGATTAGTGTTGTCATCTCAAAGACAAAATAACCCCTGGTATATTGACAGTGGATGCTCCAAACATATGATGGGAGACAAAAGTAAGTTTTTGTCTCTAAGTAAAAGCAAATCAGGAAATGTAACCTTTGGAAATGATACTCCTAGTAAAATCAAGGGTAAAGGGATGGTGAATTTGAGTAATGATAAAGGAAAAGCCCAGGATGTTCTACTTGTATATGGGTTGAAACATAATTTGTTCAGTGTAAGTCAAATGTGTGACAGAGGATGTGAAGTGGTGTTCACTTCCAAGGATTGCAATATAAAGTACGTAAACTCGGGACAAGTTGTGGCTAAAGGCATAAGGACGGATAATAATGTATATGTACTAAAAGAAGATAAAAAAGAGTGTCACCTAAGAAAACATGATGAAATATGGTTATGGCATAGGAGACTTGGACATCTAAACTTTGATCACTTAATCAAACTCAAAAATCTTGAGGCATTAAAAGACCTTCCAAGAATTTCAAAACCACAAAATTATGTGTGTAAACCCTGCCAAGTAGGAAAGATAACCAGGACACAGTTTAAACCCAAGAGCTCTACTTCAACAAAGAAACCACTCCAATTAGTTCATATGGATTTATGTGAACCATCAATACAGGAAGGCACAGGGAAGGAAAACTACTTTATGCTGGTCATTGACGATTACTCCATACATTTGAGAGATTTAAAATATGAAACATTTGAGAAATTTAAAATATTTAAGGCTTTAACTGAGAATCAAACAGACAAGAGGTTAAAGGCAATAAGATCATACAGAGGAGGAGAATTTTTGTCAAGTGATTTCAAGGAATTTTGTGATAAACATGGGATCAAGAGAGAATACACAATCCCATCAACTCCATAGCAAAATGGAGTAGTTGAGAGGCAAAATAGAACAGTTCAGGAAACGGCTAGGTCAATGATGAATGAGAAGAACATTGGTCAAACTTACTGGGTAGAAGCAATACACAAAACAATCCATATTCTTAACAAAGCCCACCTCAGACCACATAGTGACAAGACACCTTATGAACTTTGGTATGGAAGACCTACTTCAATACTACTTCAATCAAACACTTCAAATTCTTTGGGAGTAAGTGATACATAAAGAATAATAATGAAAACCTTGGTAAGTGTTGGTGTCCAGGTATAAACGATTTATTCACCCTTTTTCCTACATTAATTTATCAATCTGGGTGCGTATTATTTCAAGACAACGTGCAAGGTATATGCAGGGGCAAGAGCACAATCCGTTCTGGCCAAGGGTTCACGATTAAGATTCAAAACATTGTTGTGAAACTAGATTAATTGCAACTTTGAAAAGCAATCATAAGAATTGAAACACTATAACAACAAGCATAACTAATAAATAATACACATAGAAAGACATGGCACCTGATTAGAAGAGCGGGCCCAGCTCTCTGATTAGGGTTGCGTTAGTCACAGCGAATATTAAGACAACAAAATAGATAATGCTTTATAAATCTGCAAAGGGTTATTACCATATCAAAGGGGGCATCCCCCGTTACAGGAAGAAACTGTCTTTTATACATGGAGAGGGAGAACAACCTCTTTCCCCAAAACATCATAACCGTATCCCCAAAAATATACATTAGTTGGAACAACACCAGTACCAGATAGATGAGATCAGCGAGATGCCCAAGATGGTTCAGGGATCTGCGACTCCAGCTATGCGGCCTCCTTATGGCTTGGTCATTGCTGTGAATAGCGGATCTGCTGCGGGATACTGAAGCCTTGGTTCCTGTTATCTAGAAGTTGCGGTCAAACACTCGTTTTAGTGCTGCAATAGGCAAAACTCTGCGACTTTATGTCATTAATAAAATATTCCAATAGACAAGGTAGGGGTATTTACCTTACAGGTTTAGCATAGTAAACATAGGTAAATAAGTGCAAAAAGGACAAAAAGGTAATGGAAATGTAGCAGAAAGATAACCCGATTTGGTGCCCAACATCTCCCCCCAACTAGCCTTCTGCATGTCCTCATGCAGCTCGCCTCCTCCGCAGGTCTAGATTTCGCTAACTGTTGGCTTCCTGAAAATGGGCGAGATCATATTCTTTGGCCATCTCTGTCCTTGGAACTTTAAAACCATCTGAAAGGAGGACTTCTTCCCACCAATATTCCGAGATGATATAAGCTGGAGTGTAATTTTATACTGGCAACCAGATAGTGGAAAACTGAAACCAGAGTCCCACCCATCGGACCCTGCATGTTTGGACACATGCCACATATCTGGGCACTCTGGGGAGCACTCATGCAAAATTTGGTGCCCCAAAAGGTTCCCTGTTCCGGACAGTTGTAGGTGCCATCATCCACCTTTTATGACAACAATCAAGGAACTCTTCATGAAATGTGACTATTTGCTTAACACAAAGATCAAGGCATGAATTTTGTGTCCTCAGTATTCTGTCTCTGTTCCCCTCAATTCCCAAAAAGGTATTGTGTTTAGTGAACATGGTGATTGACCTCTCAGGTTCTCTTACTATAAACTTCTTTGTAACCTGATTAGATTCAAATATGTTAAAAGCCTTCTGCTAGCTGATCTAGTTGAAAGTGAAGAGATGAGGGCCCTTAAATGAATGTCTCCCACATATGCGACCAGATTGAATTCTCTGTCCAGGCGCAATAGATACCCATGCAGGTAAAATTCGCACATCAAATGCTGAGTTGGCACATCGTGGTGCCTCATTATTCGGAGGATTTGTACACCATTTTCTATTTTATAACTAATCTCGTTTTTTATGCTCTCCATGCAGAATAAAAGAAAACGTTCATGTAAGAACAAAGAATAACAAGAAGCAGGTGGGCGACATACCATCACCTCTTGTACCAAATTAAACATCTTCTCCTTATCATTTTTTATCTCTACCACTTTCTTTTCCAGCTGCTTCTTCGCATGCCTTAATCTCATGATGTCTATACGCTCCACATATTCAAAAATAGTTGTGGAGGCTCATTCCTGAGTTCTTCTGACCTCGTTTTGATACTGAGCTGTAGTAGATTTCCAAGTCTGCACTTCGACCATTAAGGCATGCTCACGGTCTTCAAACAATCGCTCGACTGGGTATGTTTGAGTAGCAGCAGAGGTTATGGCTACCTGGTCCATCTGAGTCTCTATTTCTACTCCTATGGCCTTGGACTTTCTAGTTTGCTGCTTGTATTTCTTCATCCGCTTCTGCATTTTGTGTACCTATTTCCTTAGTTTCCTGACCTCCATCTTAAGCCGCATTGTCTCTTTAAATTGTAGCTGATGTTTTTGTTTGACTGGGAGTCTTACAACCTTCTCGCCTGGCTCTTCCATTGGCTCATTCATCGAGACCGCTTCGCTTGGTCCCTCCTCTTCTCCTACGACTATTTCCTCTTGTTGTGTGCTCACCGTGACTGGTGGTGCCCTTGCGAGATGATCTCCTACTAATGTGTCTATTTGAGTATCATCCACCCCACACGGTTGTGGCTTTTGTGATAAAATTGGAGGAATGGCAAGATCTTCTTCTGTGCGCCGAAGGGAATGAGTTCGCCTTGCTCCTCTTGGAATAAAGGAGAAAAAGGAGAACTGGCAGGGATATTCAATGTTCTGTCCTGAGGTTGATGTCGGTTCTTGTGGGTCAGCGCCAACCTCACGCCCTAGTTCTCCTAGAACTTCTTCCATGGGTTCTACGGTCGGGGTAGTCACAACCTCTTCTTCATTCGGTTTATCCTCCTCCATCGAATCCATGGTGACAGGAGGTCCTTGTGGGGTACCCTTGGTCGCAATATCAACCAATTCACCCTCTCCTATCTGTTGTGACCCCGCTTATGTGGTTATCATGCTATCAAATTGCTCTTCTAGTTCCACAGGCGAGGATGGTTCTTGTGGGACAGCCTTGGTCGTGGTACTAGTGGGCCTTTCTGTGTCAACTTCCACATCTTCCATTGGTTCCATGGTTTCTTCTTTCTCTTGGGGAGCAACCTCTTCTTCAAATTTTTCATCTTCCATCTCCATCTCTTTCGGTTCCTCCTGGTCAACATAATCATCTTCTCCTGCATTTTCCTCCTCCGTGGCTTCTGGTTCATATTCCCTAGCATTTTGCTCCTCCGTAGCTTCTGTTTCATCTTCCCTAGCAGCCACAACAACTGCTACTTCTTCGTCTGTGGAATCCTAAAACATTTCCCACGGAATTGGGATTCGTCTGATGGCATTCATTACTAACAGCTGGATCATCCCATGGTGGGTGATGACCGCCAATACCTGTCGTGACTCCTGAGCCGAATGTGCCATTAGGTGAAGGCTTCTCCATAAGAAATAAGGCACATTCAGTGAGAAAGCCTCTGCTTGGGGAAATCGCAGGTGAGCTAGTATTCAGAGACGATATTTGAATATGGTGGAGTATCTCCCTTCACAAGTAATATATCTCATGACAAACTCTGCTACTTCTTCCCATGGATGCGACAGCGAGTTACGGTCATATTCTCGACCCTTCTGCACGATGCTTTCTCCTGCCTGTAAAAAGGCTTTGGGAAACTTCGGAAGGGAAGTCCTTCTTGAAAACCATCGCTGTCCGTTTTGAGGGAGTCCACTGACTTCTGCGATGGCTTCCTCTGTCATAGGGATTTCAATTCCGCGAACCCAAGAGCTTCCTTCTCTCAAGTTGAGTGCAAATTATGCCGCAATTTCTTCGTTCGACCCTTTCAACCTGTCAAAGTAAACATTCTAGCCCACGTTCTCAAAGACCTGCCATACCTCCTGATTGTTCCGCACTCTCATCGTATCTTCAGGCTCATGCTGCACAGATCATCCACCCATTGTTGTAGAGGCGAAGTCAGCACGATGAATTCCATTAGCTAGTAGGGGAAAATGACAGGGCTCCAAACCATTGGCAACTGAAATAACGTCA
Source organism: Picea engelmannii (assembly GCA_009831015.1). Classification (NCBI taxonomy): domain Eukaryota; kingdom Viridiplantae; phylum Streptophyta; class Pinopsida; order Pinales; family Pinaceae; genus Picea; species Picea engelmannii. The sequence continues at coordinate 28,489 of ML825552.1, read as the reverse complement.
TGTCTCTTTTGGGGACAAGGGATGAAACAGTGATGGTATGTTTAAAAATGATGACAGATTGTGGTGGTACTATCAGAGATTTAATGTAGCGTGTTGGGGAGGTGACTGATTATGACTCTGCGCGTACGAGTACACATTTCAACATATCAAGGTTATGATTACGAAGTACCGAAATCATTGGATTATGTTTAGTGAGGATCGTGTGTCATGAATGTTTTTCGTGGTGTGCCATCGTTTATTATGACAGCTCCCCCCTAATTTAATTACGATCGTCCACGACACGTTTTGATGTCTTTTTGGAATATTTTAATTAAATCCATAAAAGTCGGCGGAGACATACTTGGGGACCTACCTTAGGGTGGAGTAACAACAAAATGTCTGACAGAGTAACGGTAACAGGGCGTAACAGCAGCAAGGAGTAACAACAACAGTGAGTAGTTAGCAATGACGGAGTAATGGCGATGACAGAGTAATGGCGACGACGGTGTAGTCGTAGTTACAGAGTAACGACACTGGCGGAGTAACGACAGTAGTGGAGTAACAGCACTGGCGGAGAATCAGCAGTTGCGGAGTAACAACATCGGCGAAGTAACAACACCAACGGAGTAACGACAGTTGCGAAGTAACAACACCAACGGAGTAATGACAGTTGTGAAGTAACAACATCGACAAAGTAACGACAGTTGAGGAGTAACAACAGTTACGGAGTAACAACACTTAGTGGAGTAATTAGTACACACCAGTGGAGTAAAAACAATGTCTTTATAGCAGCACTGGTGGAGTAACAACGTCAAGTGTTACATTTCTCCTGGCCATATTCCTTTGTTATTCCTACAAAATACAAACAAGTAAGATTTTTTTTTTTTTTTTTACTATATATATTAAGACAGAGTGAGAGTGTCCTTCATTCCAACAACCATTAAATCAGATGAATAAGAAAGGTGTTTAACAAAGGCATTTCTAGAGGTTGGACGGTGGTATAGTTTTAGACGGTGTCTGTTTACTAAGAACGAGGTATGATTCTCATCTATTGTAATTAATCTAACCGTTCCATTGTTGAACACTGCATCCACTTGATATGGCCCCATCTAGCGAGTGCGAATCGTGCCTTTGAAATTCTTAAATCGGAAATCGTAGAGTAATGCCCAATCTCCCACATGAAACACCTTACTTTTGATAAATTTATCATGCCATTTCATTCTCTGTTGTTGAACAACAGTGGTCTTCTGGACAACTACTGATCAAATCCCATACAACTCATTCAGCTGTTCCAATCGGCGTTTCTGTGCTTCTGATGGGTCTAGGCCTACTTCTAGAGTTGTTATGAATGTACTAATCTCAAATTCTACTGGAAACAAGGGGACTTTCCCATAGACTAATTCAAATGGAGAAAGCCCAGTTGTGTTCCGCTATGTTATTTTGTATGCCCATAAAGTTTCTGGAAGTTTCTATGCCTAGTCCTGGCAATGACTTTCTATTGTCTTTGTCAAGATATTTTCCAATACCTTGTTTGTTCTTTCTACTTGCCCGTTCGCCTAGGGGTGATAGTGGGTTATCACTCTATGTTTGACCCCATATTTCTGCATCATCTTTCCTATCATGTGAGATGTGAACTGTGATCCTCCATTTGACACAATTTCCCTTGGAGTACTTTATCAGGTAAAGATTTCTTCAAAAAGAAAGTCTGCCACTACTTGTTCTGTTTCTCTTGTGACCACTCTGGCTTCCACCCATTTAGTTACATAATCAGTGCAGACCAAGATGCAAGCTTTCTGATGAGAAGGTGGGTTAAAGGGTCCAACAAAATCAATGGCCCATTTCTCAAATGGTTCAAGGACTATCTAGGGCTATAGAGGCATTTCATCTGCTTTCCCAGGTTGTCCCATCCGTTGGCAGCTATCACACCTTCGGACATAATCCCGGGCATCACGAAAGATGGAGGGCCAGTAATATCCCATTTGTAGCACTTTGTGACCTATTCTTTTATCTGCAAAATGTCCTCCACATGGCCCATCATGTGAAGCCTTCAATATCTCATAGATATTATCCTCTGCCACACAACACCTAATTTGTTGGTCAACCCCTGTATGAAAGAGATATCCTGCCATCCATGAATATCGGGTACTCTGGTGAATAATCTTCCTTTGCTCCTTATATGATAGATGACAAGGCACCTTCCCTGAAGCAAGATAATTAGCAATAACTGCATACCACGGAGTGTTAGCAGATACTGCAAAAAGATGTTATCTGGAAAATTATCTTCAATTGGTGTATTCTTACCCTCATGTTCTATACTAGATAACAAATCCACAACCACATTGTCCTTCCCTGGTTTATCTACTATAGTAATATCAAATTCCTGTAGTAGCAAAAGCCATCTTGTGATATGACCAGGGGTAACAGGTTTATTCATTAAATACCTGATAGTTGCATGATCAATATGCACAAAGGTAGGATACTCGGTAATGTAGTGCCAGAATTTATTGATGGCATAAATGACAGCAAGGAACTCTTTCTCAATCACTATGTTGTTTAATTCAACAGGGGCCAAATTCTTACTAACATAGTAAACTGTGTATGGTATTTTGTCCTCTTGTTGTCCTAATATTGCACCAATCATTGTTTGGGAAGCATCTATATGAATATGGAAAGGTAATGCCCAGTCTGGCCCTCTAAGGATCGGAGCGCTATAGACCAATTCCTTAATTCTCATAAAGGTTGCATCACAGTCCTCTCTCCACACAAAATTTGAATCTCTTGTTAGCAATTGAAAAAGTGGATTGCTACTTTAGCAAAATTTTCTATAAAACGCCTGTAATAACTAGCACAACCAATAAAGCTGCGTACCAATAACAAGTATCTCCTTTGATCCTTCTGCTGTTTCAATTGTTTCCTGAGTCTCACAGCTTAGGATAGATTCTAGGAATTGTTGATTTGTTTCGGAAACGGAGCAAGGATCATCCATAAAAGAGGTGATTACATCATCTTCCGATTCTATTTTCAACTGAAGAGCTTGTCCAATAGTGAGGACTGGCCTCAATTCCTCATTTTCTATTTCGGGCTCTTTCCTAGATAAAATTTTCTTGCTTCGTGCTGGTTTTATGGATGTGTTTGGTTCTGTAGGTGGTTATAGCACTAAGTTCTTAATGTTGTTCCCATTGGAAATAACCATGTGCCCTGATCGGCACCCAATGTAAGCATCTGCAGTAGCCAGCCAGGGTCTACCCAAAATCAAAGGATGGCCGCCCACCGAAGATTGCGTCTGTAAGACCAGGAAATCTATGGGATAGTGCCATGAATCCACTAAAATTGTTACATCTTCCAACTTTCCTATAGGTTTGATTGTGGATCGGTCTGCCAATTCCAATACTGTAGGTGTATGTTTCAAGTTACGAAGACCTAATGCATGCATGGTTTCAGTGGTGATAACGTTGATGGAAGCACCCAGGTCTACCAGCACATTCAGAATCTGTACCCCATTAATTTGTACTGTCAGAATTGGGTTCCCCAGATCTCCATACTTTTCAGGCATTGACTTTCCCGTCATGAAATCTGATAATTTTCCCATAACATGAATGGTAAGGGGGTCTTTGGATTTCTTTGCAAGTTTCTTTGAACAATATTCCCTAAGAGTCTTTGCATATAATGAAACATCCTTCATAGCTTGTAACAAGGGAATTTATCAAACAAGTTCTGCAATTCTCCTAATAAATCAAATTCAACTTGAGGGCTTGATTTACTCAAAGTTAGTCTCTCTGGGTAAGGTGGTTCAGATTGATGTTGTTTTACAAGAGGTGTCTGGTTTCTATCAGTTTGTTTTGGCTCTTTATTATTTGAATCTAATTCCTTACCTTCACTATCGAGTTGTTCAATGGTAACTGGAGGGGGTTGAACATTAACTGTCTGCCCTGATCGTAGATTCATTTCATACAACTCTGCAGTGGAAATTCTATATGAAGGTAGGTTAAGAATGTCCTCTTGATGAGCTCCCTTGCTATTAGGATTCAGATCAGGTTGGATGGGGAGCTGAGGATAGGCAGGTTGATTATCTGGAGGCACATTAGAGGGTAGGTGTTGTTTCTATTGTGGCATCAGCTGAGGAAACTTCCCAGGAGGGGATCCTCACCAAGTTGGAGCCCATGGGGAGATCGAACTGGCTTGAGGATTCCACTGCTGCCAAGGTGGAAACTGGTATTTTGGCCACATGGAAGGATAGGGCATGGACTAAGGATTCATATTAGAATTATTGAAATACTGAGATGGGTTTGAGTACAAACCTTGATTTCCCATCGGTCGTCGAAGCTGCCATGGCTTTTTAGACCCCATGAGGTACAATTGTTCCATGTCTTTCCCCGTCCCTTGAAATACTTCTTTCAGGCCTGGCAGGGAGGGCATGAGCTTGTTGCATGATTTAGCTCGCAGATTGCACATTCCTATATGGAGTTTAGTGGACATTCCCTCTCTGGGTGCTTCTTTCTACACGTCGGGCAGAATATCACCATAGTCTTGTCCAATTCCAGTTGCTTCTGTTTTACTTGCAGCGTATCCATCTGTACCGACAGGGTGCTAAGGATATCCGTCCTTAGATTGTCTAGCAGGTTTCCGATTTCTTCTTTCCTAACACCTCCGCCAGACCCTTTTGTTGAGTGAATTCCTTGTCAGTTTCTTGCAAGCCCCCTTGAGTACTGAATGCATACTTCGCAGATACCTTCGAAACTTTCCTTAGAGACGTCTCCCTTTCCCACAATGTTCAATAGTTCCATTGAGTCCTCACGGAAAGATCGAAGGAGGATAATTTTTATGATTTCCTTATCCAGGTCAGAGTGACCCGACCTCTGTAAGGTGTACTTGAATCGTTCCACACAATCTTCCAAACTCTCGTCTTCTTTTTGTGCGAACTTGAAAAGTTCCTCCTTAATGTTCTGGGATTTACAGTAATCCTGGTATTTTTCCAGAAAAGTTGTCCACATATCATCCCATGTGTAAATAGAGCTTCCTCCAAGGCCCGTGAACCATCGCAGAGGCGTCCCTTTTAATGTAGAAGGAAATTTTTTTAACTTTTGGGCCTCCGTTGCGTAGTCATACCCCCAGCACACTATGTCAAACTCGAATAGAAATGTGTCAAGATCTTCTGAAACAAGCCCATGAAAGTTTGGTAAGGCTGCTAATGGAATAGGCTTTATGGGCGCACCAGCTCCCAGATCTCCGATTGGAAACTCGATAGTGGAGGTTGTGGATGCCATAAATATCTTCCAATAACCACTGGGTATTTCACCAGGCTCTGTAGGAGATGGCTGAGGCTTCCTTAGCCCTTGGATTCGAGTCGCTTTAGCAACACTTCCCTGGTCCCTTGGTGATGCAAATACTCCTTCGATCCCTTCTCCTGCATCCTGATGACTTGATCCCTTGGCTACAACCTCCTCTCCCTTGCTGGAGTGGTCTGACTCTGTCGAGGTTCTGCTTGCGACCTCTTCCCCCTCTGTTACCAGCATAAGATTTCCCTGGTCAGGTATACTACTAGATGTTTCTTCAACTGCTGGAGGGACCTGTTGTGTCATATCACCGAAGAATGTTGTAGACAACACTGGTTGATCTATTGATTGTCCCTCAGACTTCACTCTTCATGCCCTTGGTCTCACCACTGCATGAGATGATGTTTCTGATTCAACCTTTTCTATAATCTGTTGGATGTAGGTCTTTCTTCCCAAATCTGGTCCTCCCTTCTTTGGGGCTTTCCCTCTGCCCCCGTTATTCGGTTATTTGTTCATAAAAGTGTTGGTATGATGGAGGGTCTTGGCATGAACCTACAATGCTTTAGTCTTGAATTAAGGTGTCAAAGGACCATTCCTTCCCCAAGATGAAAGATCTTACGAAAAGAAAGGCAACTAAAAAAAACAAGAGTCTAAGGTTCAGGGCCTAGAGCAGGGTGTCAAAGGACTCTTCCCTCCCCTAGAAAAGAACCAGGAACAAACACACACCACGAAAATATCTAATACTTTTCAAATCTGAAGCAGGGCGTCAAAAGACTCCTCCCTCCCCAGGGTAAAATCTAGGGTTTCCCCAAAAAAATAACACAATGGTTTCAAAGTAGTAAATCTAACTCAGGGTCTGGAGCAGGGCATCAAAAGACTCCTCCCTCCCCAGGACAAGAGATTGGAAAAAATGGAAAAGCAAAAATAAGAAAAAGAGGAAAGAACACCTACACTCAAGACTTGAAGCAGAGTGAGAAAACTTGTTCTCTCCTCAGGACGAGAGATTGACCCTCTGGTTGGTTCAGATCATTGTCTTGTACCTTGTTAGCCTCCCCGAAAATGGTGCCAAAATGTTGGTGTCCAGGTATGAACGATTTATTCACCCTTTTTCCTACATTAATTTATCAATCTGGGTGTGTATTCTTTCAAGGCAACGTGCAAGTTATATGCATGGGCAAGAACACAATCCGTTCTTGCCAAGGGTTCATGATTAAGATTCAAAACATTGCTGTGAAACTAGATTAATTACAACTTCGAAAAGAAATCATAAGAATTGAAACACTGTAACAACAAGCATAACTAAAAAATAATACACACAGGAAGACGCAGCACCTGATCAGAAGAGTAGGCCCAACTCTCTGATCAGGGCTACATTAGTCATAGTGAAGATCAAGACAACAAAATAGATAATGCTTTATAAATCTGCAAAGGGTTATTACCATATCAATGGGGGCATCCCTCGTTACAGGAAGAAATTGTCTTTTATACATGGAGAGGGAGAACAACCTCTTTCCCCAAAACATGGTAACCATATCCTAAAAAATATACATTAGTTGGAACGACACCAGTACCAGATAGACAAGATCAGCGAGATGCCCAAGATGGTTTAGGGATCTGCGACTGCAGTTGTGCGACCTCCTTATGGCTTGGTGGTTGATGTGAATAGCGGATCTGTTGTGGGATACTAAAGCATTGGTTCCTGTTCTCTAGGAGCTGCAGTCAAACACTCGTTTTAGTGCTACGAATAGGCAAAACTCCACGACTTTATGTCATTAATAAAATATTCCAATAGACAAGGCAGGGGTATTTACCTTACAGGTTTAGCATAGTAAACATAGGTAAATAAGTGAAAAAAGGTAAAAACGGTAATAGAAATGCTGCAAAAAGATAGCCTGATTTGGTGCCCAACATCTTCCCCCAACTAGCCTTCTGCATGTCCTCATGCAGTTCGCCGCCTCCATAGGTCTGGATTTCGCTCACTGTTGGCTTCCTGAAAATGGGTGAGATCATATTCTTCAGCCATATCTGTCCCTGGAACTTTAAAACCATCTGAAAGGAGGACTTCTTCCCACCAATCTTCCAAGACGATATACGCTGGAGTGTAATTTTATACTGGCAACCAAATAGTGGGAAACTGAAACCAGAGTTCCACCCATCGGACCCCGCATGTTCGGACACATGCCACATATCTGGGCACTCTAGGGAGCACTTGTGCAAAATTTGGTGCCCCAAAAGGTTCCTTGTTCCAGACAGTTGTAGGTGCCATCATCCACCTTTTCTGACAACAATCAAGGGCCTCTTCATGAAATGTGACTATTTTCTTAACACAAAGATCAAGGCACCAATTTTGTGTCCTCAGCATTCTGTCTCTATTCCCCTCAATTCCCAAAAAGGTATTTTGTTTAATGAACATGGTGACTGACCTCTCAGGTTCTCCTCTTACTATAAACTACTTTGTAACCTTATTAGATTCAAATGTGTTAAAAGCCTTCTACCAGCTGATCTAGTTAAAAGTGTAAGAGGTGAGGGCCCTTAAATGAATGTCTCTCACATATGGGACCGGATTGAATTCTCTATCCAGGCGCAACAGATACCCATGCAGGTAAAATTTTCACATCAAATGTTGAGTTGGCACGTCGTGGTGCCTCATTATTCGGAGGAATTGTACACCATTTTCTATTTTATAACTAATCTCATTTTTTATGCTCTCCATGCAGAATAAAAGAAAACGTTCATGTAAGAATAAAGAATAACAAGAAGTAGGGGGGTGACATGCCATCAAATCTTACACCAAATTAAACAGCTGCTCCTTATCAGTTTTTAGCTCTGACACTTGCTTTTCCAACTACTGCTTCACATGCCTTAATCTCATGATGTCTATACGCTCCACATATTCAAAAATAGTTGTGGAGGCTCATTCCTGAGTTCTTCTGACCTCGTTTTGATACTGAGCCGCAGTAGATTTCCAAGTCTTCACTTCGATCGTTAAGGCATGCTCACGGTCTTCAAACAATCTCTCGATCGGGTCTGTTTGAGTAGCAGCAGAGGTTATGGCTACCTGGTCCGTCTGAGTCTTTGTTTCTACTCCTATGGCCTTGGACTTTCTAGCTTGCTGCTTGTATTTCTTCATCCTCTTCTGCATTTTTTGTACATGTTTCCTTAGTTTCCTAACCTCCATATTAAGCTACATTGTCTCTTTAAATTGTAGCTGATGTTTTTGTTTGATTGGGAGTCTTACGACCTTCTCGCCTGGCTCTTCCATTGGCTCATTCATCAGGATCGCTTCGCTTGGTCCCTCCTCTTCGCCTACGACTATTTCCTCTTGTTGCGTGCTCACCGCGACCGGTGGTGCCCTTGCAATATGCTCTTCTGCTAATGTGTCTATTTGAGTATCATCCAACCCACACGGTTGTGGATTTTGTGATAACATTGGAGGAATGGCGAGATCTTCTTTTATGTGCTGAAAGGAACGAATTCGCCTTGCTCCTCTTGGAATAAAGAAGAAAAAGGAGAACTGGCAGGGATATTCAATGTTCAGTCCTGAGGTTGACGCTGGTTCTTTTGGGTCAGTGCCAACCTCACGCCCTAGTTCTCCCATCAATTCTTCCATGGGTTCTATGGTCGGGGTGGTCAGGACCTCTTCTTCATTCAGGTTATCCTCCTCCATCGACTCCATGGTGACAGGAGGTCCTTGTGGGGTACCCTCGGTCGCAATATCGACCAATTCACCCACTCCTATCTATTGTGACCCCACTTCTGTGGCTATCATGCTATCAAATTTCTCTGCTAGTTCCACAGGCGAGGATGGTTCTTGTGGGACAACCTCAGTCGTGGTACTAGTGGGCCTTTCTGTGTCAAATTCCGCATCTTCCATTGGTTCCATGGTTTCAGCTTGCTCTTGGGGAGCAACCTCTTCTTCAAATTATTCAGCTTCCATCTCCATCTCTTTCAGTTCCTCCTGGTCAACATAATCGTCTTCTCTTGCATTTTCCTCCTCTGTGGCTTCTTGTTCATCTTCCCTAGCATTTTCCTCCTCCGCAGCTTCTGGTTCATCTTCCCTAGTAGCCACAGCAGATGCTACTTCTTCCCTTATGGAATCCTGAAACTGTTCCCACAGAATCGGGATTCGTCTGATGGAATTCATTACTAACAGCTGGACCAGCCCATGGTGGGTGATGACCACCAATACCTGTCGCGACTCTTGAGCCAAATTTTCCATTAGGTGAAGGCTTCTCCATAAGAAATAAGGCACATTCAGTGAGAAAGCCTCTGCTTGGGGAAATTGCAGGTGAGCTAGTATTCAGAGATAGTATTTGAATATGGTGAAGTATCTCCCTTCGCAAGTCATATATCTCATGACGAACTCTGCTACTTCTTCCCATGGATGCGGCAACGAGTTTCGGTCATATCCTTGACCCTTCTGCACAATGCTTTCTCCTTCTTATAAAAAGGCTTCAGGAAACTCCGGAAGGGAAGTCCTTCTTGAAAACCATAGCTGTTCATTTTGAGGGAGTCCACTGACTTCTACGATGGCTTCCTCTGTCACAGGGATTTCAATTCTGTGAACCCGAGAGCTTCCTTCTCTCAAGTTGAGTGAAAATTATGCCGCAATTTCTTCGTTCGACCCTTTCAAACTGTCAAAGTAAACATTCCAGCCCACATTCTCAAAGACCTGCCATATCTCCTGATTGTTCTGCACTCTCGTTGTATCTTCAGGCTCATGCCACACAGATCGTCCACCCATTGTTGTAGAGGCAAAGTCAGCACGACGAATGTCTTTACCTAGTAGGGGAAAATGATAGGGCTCCAAACCATTGGCAACTGAAATAACGTCATGTCTCTTTTGGGGACAACGGATAAAACAGTGCTGGTATGTTAGAAAATGATGACAGATTGTGGTGGTATTATCAGAGATTTAATGCAGCGTGTTGAGGAGGTGACTAATTATGACTCTGCACGTACAAGTACGCATCTCAACATATCAAAGTTATGATTACAAAGTACCAAAATCATTGGACTATGTTTGGTGAGGATCGTGTGTCATGAATGTTTTTCATGGTATTTCGTCGTTTATTATGACAGTTCCCCCCCCCCCCAACTTAATTACAACCGTCCACGACACATTTTGATGTCTTTTTGCAATATTTTAATTAAATCCATAAAAGTCGGTGGAGACGTACCTGGGGACCTACCTTATGGTGGAGTAACAACAAAATTTCTGACGGAGTAACGGTAACAAGGTGTAACAACAACAAGGAGTAACAACAACAGTGAGTAGTTAGCAATGACGGAGTAATGACGACGGCGGAGTAGCGGTAGTTACAGAGTAATGACACTAGCAGAGTAACGAAAGTTGTGGAGTAATAGCACCGACAGAGAATCAACAGTTGTAGAGTAACAACATCGATGGAGTAACAACACCGGCGGAGTAACAAAAGTTGTGGAGTAACAACATCGACGAAGTAACGACAGTTGAGGAGTAACAACAGTTACGGAGTAACAACACTTAGTGGATTAATCAGTACACACCAGTGGAGTAACAACAACGTCTTTATAGTAGCACTGGTGGAGTAACAATGTCGAGTGTTACATTTCTCCTGGCCATATTCATTTGTTATTCTTGCAAAATACAAACAAGTAAGAATTATTTTTATTTTTATTTTTTAATTTAATTATATATATATATATATATATTAAGACAGAGTGAGAGTGTCCTTCATTCCAACAACCATTAAATCAGATGAATCAGAAAGGTGTTTGACAAAGGCATTTCTAGAGGCTGGACGGTGGTATAGTTTTAGACGGTGTCTGTTTACTAAGAATGAGGTATGATTCTCATCTATTGTAATTAATCTAACCTTTCCATTGTCGAACACTACGTCCACTTGATATGGCCACATCCAGCGAGTGTGAAGCTTTCCTTTGAAATCCTTAAATCGGGAATCGTAGAGTAATGCCCAATCTCCCACATGAAACACCTTACTTTTGATAAATTTATCATGCCATTTCATTCTCTGTTGTTGAACAATAGTGGTCTTCTGGACAACTACTGACTGAATCTCGTCCAACTCATTCAGTTGTTCCAGTCGATGTTTCTATGCTTCTGATGGGTCTAGGCCTACTTCTAGAGTTGTTCTGAGTGTACTGATCTCAAATTCTACTGGAAACAAGGGGACTTTCCCATAGACCAATTCAAATGGAGAAAACCCAGTTGTGTTCTGCCATGTTGTTCTATATGCCCATAAAGCTTATGGAAGTTGCTGTGCCCAGTCCCGGTGATGACTTGCTACTATCTTTGTCAAGATATTTTCCAATACCTTTTTTGTGCTTTCTACTTGCCCGTTCACCTGGGGGTGAGAGGGGGTTGTCACTCTATGTTTGACCCCATATTTCTGCATCAACTTTCCTATCATGTGAGATGTGAACTGTGATCCTCCATCCAACACAATTTCCCTTGGAGTACCGTATCGGGAAAATATTTCCTCAAAAAGAAAAACTGCCACTACTTGTTTTGTTGCTCTTGTGACCCCTCTGGCTTCCACCCATTTAGTTACATAATCAGTGCAGACCATGATGTAAGATTTCTGATGAGAAGGTGGGTTAAAGGGTCCAACAAAATCAATGGCCCATTTCTCAAATGGTTCAAGGGCTATCTGGGGCTGTAGAGGCATTTCATCTTCTTTCCCAGGTTGTCCCATCCATTGGCAGCTATCAATCCTTCGGACATAATCCCAGGCATCACAAAAGATGGAGGGCCAGTAATATCCCATTTGTAGCACTTTGTGACATGTTCTTTTATCTACAAAATGTCCTCCACAGGGCCCATCATGTGTAGCCTTCATTATCTCATAGATATTATCCTCTGCCACACAACGTCGAATCTGTTGGTCAACCCCTGTATGAAAGAGATATCCTGCCATCCATGAATATCGAGTACTCTAGTGAATAATCTTCCTTTTCTCCTTATATGACATATGATGAGGCACCTTCCCTGAAGCAAGATAATTAGAAATATTTGCATACCACGGAGTGTTAGCAGATACTGCAAAAAGATGTCCATCTGGAAAATTATCTTCAATTGGTGTATTCTTACCCTCATGTTCTATCCTAGATAAAAAATCTGCAACCACATTGTCCTTCCCTGGTTTATCTACTATAGTAATATCAAATTTCTGTAGTAGCAAAATCCATCATGTGATACGACCAGGGGTAACAGATTTATTCATTAAATACCTGATAGTTGCATGATCAGTATGCACAAAGGTAGGATACCCAGTAATGTAGTGCCAGAATTTATTGATGGCGTAAATGACATCAAGGAACTCTTTCTCAGTCACTGTGTAGTTTAATTCAACAGGGGCCAAATTCTTACTAATATAGTAAACTGTGTATGGTATTTTGTCCTCTTGATGTCCTAATACTGCACCAATCGTTGTTTGGGAAGTATTCGTATGAATATGGAAAGGTAATGCACAGTCCGACCCTCTAAGGATCGGAGCGCTATAGACCAATTCCTTAATTCTCGTAAAGGTTGCATCACAGTCCTCTATCCACAAAAAATCTGAATCTTTTGTTAGCAATTGAAAAAGTGGATGTGCTACTTTACTAAAATTTTCTATAAAATGCCTGTAATAACCAGCACAACCAATAAAGTTGCATACCTGCGTGGGCGTTTTGGGTGTCGGGAAATGCTGAATTACCTTTTTCTTTGCTGGGTCCATCCGGATTTCTTCAGCTGAGAGAAAATGTCCCAGAACAATTCCCTCTTCCATCATCATATGGCATTTTGCCGTACTCAGCGAGACACATGCTTGTATACACCTTTCGAGAAATTTTTCTAAATTTTTCATCCCTTCAAGAAATGAATCCCCATATGGAGTAAAGTCATCCATGTAGATTTCAACACTGTCATCTATCAAATCAGAGAAGATTCCCAAATTGCCCTCTGGAATTTTGCAGGAGCATTACACAGAACAAAAGGAAGGACCCGGTATGCGAATGTTCCCCATGGGCATGTGAAAGTGGTTTTGTCCTAATCTTTAGGATCTATCTTGATCTGGTTGTACCCACTAAACCCATCTAGAAAAGAAAAAAACTTTTTACCAGCCAATGTGTCCAGAACTTGATCAATAAATGGCAAAGGAAAATGATCTTTATGCGTTGCCTTATTTAATTCTCGATAATCCATGCATATCCGCCATTTACTATTTTTCTTAGGGACCATTACTAATGGGGAGACCCATTGGCTATCGCAGATGGGGTAAATAAAACCTACATCTAGTAATTTCTGAAGTTCTTCTTTCACAACATTTTTCAATTCGGGGTTCATCCTTCTCTAAGGTTGTCTCATAGGACAACAATCCTCCTTAATGTATATATGATGGGTACACGAATTAGCAGGAATCCCCTTCATATCTGTATAATCCCAGGCGAAGGCTTCTTTATTTTTCTGAAGGACATCCACAAGTTGCTTCTCCTAGGATTCTGACAGTGTTGGATTAATATTCAAGGTTTTTCCTGGTTCTAGTTCCACTGGGACACTTTCACTGGGTGCATCAACAGGTAGCTCCTTTGATCCTTCTGTTGTTTCAATTGTTTCCTGAGTCTCACAGCTTAGGATAGATTCTAGGAATTGTTGATTTGTTTCGAAAACGGAGAAAGGATCATCCATAAAAGAGGTGATTACATCATCTTCTGATTCTATTTTCAACTGAAGAGCTTGTCCAATAGTGAGGACTGGCCTCAATTCCTCATTTTATGTTTCGGGCTCTTTACTAGATAAAATTTTCTTGCTTCCTGTTGGTTTTATGGATGGGTTTGGTTCTGCAGGTGGGTATAACACTAAGTTCTTAATGTTGTGCTCATTGGAAATAACCATGTTCCCTAATCAGCACCCAATGTAAGCATCTGCAGTAGCCAGCCAGGGTCTACCCAAAATCAAAGGATGGCCGCCCACCGAAGATTGTGTCTGTAAGACCAGGAAATCTATGGGATAGTTCCATGAATCCACTGAAATTGTTACATCTTCCAACTTTCCTACAGGTTTGACTGTGGATCGGTCTGCCAATTCCAATACTGTAGGTGTATGTTTCAAGTTACGAAGACCTAATGCATGCATGGTTTCAGTGGTGATAACATTGATGGCAGCACCTAGGTCTACCAACACATTCGGAATTTGTACTGTCAGAATTGGGTTCCCCGGATCTCCATACTTTTTAGGCATTGACTTTCCTGTCATGAAATCTGATAATTTTCCCATAACATGAATGGTAAGGTGGTCTTTGGATTTCTTTGCAGGTTTCTTTGAATAGTATTCCCTAAGAGTCTTTGCATATATTGGCACATCCTCCATAGCTTGTAACAAGGGAATTTTAACAAATAAGTTCTGCAATTCTCCTAATAAAGCAAATTTATATTGAGGGCTTGATTTACTCAAAGTTAGTCTCTCTGGGTAAGGTGGTTCAGATTGATGTTGTTTTACAGGAGGTCCCTGGTTTCTATCATTTTGTTTTGGCTCTTTATTAATTGGTTCTGATTCCTTACCTTCACTATCGAGTTGTTCAATGGTAACTGGAGGGGGTTGAACATTAACTGTCCACCCTGATCGTAGATTCATTTCATACAACTCTGCAGTGGAAATGCTATATGAAGGTAGGTTAAGAATGTCAGCTTGATAAGCTCCCTTGCTATTAGGATTCAGATCAGGTTGTATGGGGAGCCGAGGATGGGCAGGTTGATTACTCGGAGGCACATTAGAGGGTAGTTGGATTTGTTGTTGTAGCATCGACTGAGGAAACTTCCCAGGAGGGGATCCTCGCCAAGTTGGAGCCCATGGGGAGCTCGAACTGGCTTGAGGGTTCCACTACTGCCAAGGTGGAAACTAGTATTGTGGCCACATGGAAGGATAGGGCATGGACTAAGGATTCATATTAGAATTATTGAAATATTGAGATGGGTCTGAGTACATACCTTGATTTCCCATCAGTGGTCGAGGCTTCCATGTCTTTCTAGACCCCATGAGGTACAGGTGTTCCATGTCTTTCCCCGTCCCTTGAAATACTACTTTCAGGCCTGGCAGGGAGGGGCATGAGCTTGTTGCATGATTTAGATCATAGATTGCACATTCCTCTATGGAGTTTAGTGGACATTCCCTCTCTGGGTGCTTCTTTCTACACGTCAGGCAGAATATCGCCATAGTCCTGTCCAATTCCAACTGCTTTTGTTTTACATGCAGCATATCCATCTGTGCCGACAGGGTGCTGAGGATATCCGTCCTTAGATTGTCTAGCAGGTTTTCGATTTTTGCTTTCGTAACACCTCCGCCAGACCCTTTTGCTGAGAGAACTCCTTCTCTGTTTCTTGCAAGCCCCCTCTAGCACTGAATGCATAATTCACAAATACCTTCGAAACTTTCCTTAGAGATGTCTCCCTTTCGCATAATGTTCAATAGTTCCATTGAGTCCTCACGGAAAGATCGGAGGTGGATAATTTTCAGAATTTCCTTATCTAGGTCAGAGTGACCCGACCTCTGTAAGGTGTACTTGAATCGTTCCACACAATCTTCCAAACTCTCGTCTTCTTTTTGTGCGAACTTGAAAAGTTCCTCCTTAATGTTCCGAGATTTACAGTAATCCTGGTATTTTTCCAGAAAACTTGTCTGCATATCATCCCATGTGGAAATTGAGCTTCCTCCAAGGCCCATGAACCATCGCAAAGCCATCCCTTTTAATGTAGAAGGAAATTTTTTTAACTTTTGGGCCTCTAGCGTGTAGTCATACCCCCGACACACTATGTCAAACTCAAATAGAAATGTGTCAGGATCTTCTGAAACAAGCCCATGAAATTTTGGTAAGGCTACTAATGGAATAGGCTTTGTGGGTGCACTAGCTCCCAGATCTCCGATTGGAAACTCAATAGTGGAGGTTGTGGGAGCCATAAATATCTTCCAATAACCGCTGGGTATTTCACCAGGCTTTGTAGGAGATGGTTGAGGCTTCCTTACCCCTTGGATCCGAGTCTCTTTAGCAGCACTTCCCTGGTCCCTTGGTGATGCAAATACTCCTTTGATCCCCCCTTCTGCGTCCTGATGACTTGATCCCTCGGATACAACCTCCTCTCCCTTGCTGGAGTGGTCTGACTTTGTCAAGGTTCTGCTTGCGACCTCTTCCCCCTCTATTACCAGCATAATATTTCCCTGGTCAGGTATACTACTAGATGTTTCTTCAACTGCTGGAGGGACCTGTTGTGTCTTATCACCCAAGAATGTTGTAGATAGCACTGGTTGATCTACTGATTGTCCCTCAGACTTCACTCTTCGTGCCCTTTGTCTCACGGCTGCGCGAGATGATGTTTCTGATTCAGCCTTTGCTATAATCTGTTGGATGTAGGTCTTTCTTCCCAAATCTGGTCCTCCCTTCTTTGGGGATTTCCCTCTGCCCCCGTTATTCGGTTCTTTGTTCATACAAGTGTTGGTATGATGGAGGGTCTTAGCATGAACCTACAATGCTTTAGTCTTGAAGTAAGGTGTCAAAGGACCATTCCTTCCCCAAGACGAAAGATCTTATGAAAAGAAAGGTAGCTAAAAAAAACAAGAGTCTAAGTTTCAGGACCTGGAGCAGGGCGCCAAAGGCCTCTTCCCTCCCCTAGACAAGAACCAACAACAAACATGCACCATGAAAAGACCTAATACTTTTCAAATCTGAAGCAGGGTGTCAAAAGACTCCTCCCTCCCCAGGGTAAAATCTAGGGTTTCCAAAAAAAAAAACACACAAGGGTTTCAAAGCAGTAAATCTAACTCAGGGTCTGGAGCAGGGCGTCAAAAGACTCCTCCCTCCCTAGGACAAGTGATTGAAAAAAATGGAAAAGCAAAAATAAAAACAAGCAGAAAGAACACCTACACTGAGGACCTGAAGCAGAGTGAGAAAACTTGTTCTCTCCCCAGGATGAGAGATTGACCCTCTGGTTGGTTCGGATCGTTGTCTTGCACCTTTTTAGCCTCCCCAGAAACGGTGCCAAAATGTTGGTGTCCAGGTATGAACGATTTATTCACCCTTTTTCCTACATTAATTTATCAATATGGGTGCATTTTCTTTCAAGGCAACACACAAGGTATATGCAGGGGCAAGAGCACAATCCGTTCTGGCCAAGGGTTCACGATTAATATTCAAAACATTGTTGTGAAACTAGATTAATTGCAACTTCGAAAAGCAATCATAAGAATTGAAACACTATAACAACAAGCATAGCTAATAAATAATACACACAGAAAGACGCAACACCTGATCAAAAGAGTGGGGCCAGCTCTCTGATCAGGGTTGTGTTAGTCACAGCGAAGATTAAGACAACAAAATAGATAATGCTTTATAAATATGCAAAGGGTTATTACCATATCAATGGGGGAATCCCCCGTTACAGGAAGAAACTGTCTTTTATACATGGAGAGGGAGAAAAATCTCTTTCCCAAAACATGGTAACCATATCCCCAAAAATATACATTATTTGGAATGGCACCAATACCAGATAGACAAGATCAACGAGATGCCCAAGATGGTTCAGGGATCTGCGACTCCAGTTGCGCGGCCTCCTTATGGCTTGGTCGTTGCTGTGAATAGCAGATCTGTTGCGGGATACTGAAGCCTTGGTTCCTATTCTCCAGAAGCTGCGGTCAAACACTCGTTTTAGTGTTGCGAATAGGAAAAACTACGTGACTTTATGTCATTAATAAAATATTCCAATAGACAAGGAAGGGGTATTTACCTTACAAGTTTAGCATAGTAAACATAGGTAAATAAGTGCATAAAGGTCAAAAAGGTAATGGAAATGCAGCAGAAAGATAGCCTGATTTAGTGCCCAACAGTAACTATGATGACAGGGATGATGAAGGCATATTCTTATGATATGCTACCAACAACAAAGGATACATATGCTTTAATAAAAGATTTCTTAAATTAGTTGATTGCATTGATTTAAAGGTTGATGAAGGAGTCCCAGTAAGAGAGGTGAGAAATACTGAATCAACAACAAAGGATATAGGTGAAGTTGAAGCTGAACAGGTCCAAGAATCAGAACAAGAAGACTCAGAGTCAAACAAATATGGAAACACTCAGACAAACTCAAATCAACAGACAACATCTAATTCTTCCTCCAGAATTACTCAAAAGAATTATCCTGCAAGTCAGATAATTGGTGAGGAAGACAAAGGTGTACAAACCAGGAGAAGAATAATAAAAAACAACGAGCAATCACATATAGCCTTCATATGCATGGTTGAACCCAAGAACTTCAATGAAGCCAGTGAAGATGGAAATTGGTTAAAATCAATGAATGAGGAACATGATCAAATTGAGAAGAAAAATACTTGGGAACTTGTTCCTAGACCTACAGATAAGAATGTAATTGGCTCCAAATGGGTTTTTAAGAATAAAATAAATGAACAAGGGCAATTTGTTAAGAATAAAGACAGATTGGTCTGTAAGGGGTACGCACAAGTTAAAGGACAAGATTTTGATGAAACTTTTGCACCAGTGGAAAGATTGGAAGCCATCAGAATGGTTCTAGCCTATGCATGTCATAAGAAATTTAAATTATATCAGATGGATGTTAAGTCAACTTTTATTAATGGAGACCTAGAAGAAGAAGTATACATGGAGCAACTTGAAGGATTTTCATTGAATGATAATCCCAACTATGTCTGTAAGTTGAAAAATGCATTATATGGACTAAAACAGGCACCACGAGCCTTGTATCATAGTCTGGACAAATTCCTATAGGACAAAGGGTTTAAGAAAGGTATTGTTGATAGTAACCTATACATAAAATCTGAAGGTGATGATTTATTAGTTGTTATGGTTTATGTAGATGAAATTATCTTTGGATGCACTAATGATCTCTCAGTTTAGTGGTTTGCTAATTCAATGCAGACTAAGTTTGAGATATCCATGATAGGAGAACTGCCATATTTTCTTGGCTTACGAATCAATCAGAGTTCTGCAGGGATATTTATCTCTCAAGAACAGTATTTGAAAGTCATGTTAAAAAAAGGTTTCAGATGGAATATTCCTCTCCCGTTAGTACACCTATGGTGGTTGGTTGCAAGCTCAGTAAAGATGATATTTCACCTGATGTTGATCCAAGAACATATCGATCAATGATCGACAGTCTTCTGTATATCACAACATCCCATCCTGATATAATGCAGGTTGTTGGAATGGTAGGTCATTATCAATCTGCCCCTAAACAAAGTCACTTAGAATCTGTCAAGAGAATCTTCAAATATTTGAAGGGTACAATGACTTATGGTCTTTGGTATCCTAGAAATCAGAACTTACAATTAACTGCATATTCAGATGTTGATTGGGCAAACTGTTTGGATGAGAGAAAGAGAACCAGTGGAGGTGAATTCTTCTTCGATGATTCGTTAGTAGCAAGGCTTAGTAAGAAACATGGATCTATCTCATTATCAACTACATAGGCAGAGTACATTTCTGCTGCTACTTGTTGCACTCAAATTTTATGGATGTTACAAACTCTTGCAGATTTGAAGGTAACTTATACTGACCCAATTCCACTTCAATGTGATAACACCAGTGCCATTAGTGTCTTGAAGAATCATGTTCTCCATTCCAAGATGAAATATATCCCAATAAAGTATAGTTTTCTCAAAGAGCAGGTAACAAACAAAGTTGTTCAACTGAATTACATTCCAACCATAGAGAAAATTGCAGACATATTTACTAAACCCCTAGCCAAGACACCATTTAAATATCTCCATCAGAAGCTAGGTGTCTTCCCTTCTCTCACCTAAGAGAGTCCATCCTGTTAGGGGGAGTATGTATTGGTTGAATAGCTGATACCTCCGACAAGTACCCCAACAACTTAGGGGGAGCATGTTTTATTTGACATTGATGTCAAAGGGAGGGGAAAGGCCTGGTCTAGATGCCACAGTTGGAGGTCCAAGCAGTCTAGAGAAGCCTTTGAGGGTTTTCATCAATGCCAAAGGGGGAGATTGTTGGCATGTTTACAGGAAAAGTGTTCTTGTCATTGATGGAAAGATCAGAGTGTGCATCGATGGAAAAATAGGAACAATGTAAGCTTAGGTGAAGAAGAAAATAATATGCAGAGATCAAATCTCAGGAGAGATAGTGTTCTTAGAAACGAAAACGAGACCCAAAGTCCTATGGACTCGCAAAACCCTTTACACTTAGAAATTATTCAATTCAGGAGGAAGCGTCTGCTCAGGAGGATGAGAAACAGTGGTCATTGGATATGAGCATGAGGATCGATCATTGTTGGATCCAAAAGAATGTGCACGACCTTTAAAGTGCGAGGTGAAGCGGGCTAACAAAGTATCGAAAGCAGCAGGGATCGTCCATCTTCGAGGAGGATACATGGCAACAGGGATGTGCAGCATCACAAAATCATGAATCGGAAGAATGGAGGTGAGAAGTCCTCCAACTTCACGAAATGAAAAATCCCAAAATGATCTGGGCCATCAGATCACAGATGATCATGGACCTTTGATTTGGCACCCGTGGATATCAGGAAAGCAGGAATTGGGAGAATAGAGTTGAGCCATCCTCCAACTCCACGAAATGTGAAATCAAGATAAGATCTGGACCATTGGATCGAGGAATATCGTGGGTCGTTGGATGCAGAGGACACGTGGTGAGAGACCAACATTTTGCTGATTGAAAAGTCAAAGAAAGGAGGTTCTCTAGCCTTTGAAATCACAAAACATGAAACCAAAACTCAATCTAAGCCATCGATCAAAGGGAGAGAGTGGACCGTTGATCTGGAGTATTTCAGAGTTTTGTGAGTTGGGAGTTTCGAGGAAATTCACAGCAGGAAATCATGATACCTGAAATCAAAAAGCACCTTTTTTCTTGGCCGCTGGTCACAACTAGAGGTCACATCGTCGAGGGATTAAGGGAAGAGCTAACATGTCGCTAGGCTCCGCATCGGAGATCGTGAAATTTCAAAATGCCTTTTCGAATAGGGTTGTGGTCATAGCCAATGGTCACATCAACGGAAGATTGGGGAAGGAGCAAGCAATGCTAGGCTCCATGTTAGAGTTTCGTGAGTTGGGAAGATCGAGGAAACTCGTAGCTAGATATCCTGGAACGTGAAATCGTGAAACGAATGTTGGATAGGCGTATGGTCCCCGCCGATGGTCATGTGAAAATAAGGAAAAGGCACCATGGGATCAATGCGCGGAGATTTTCTCAGTAACTGCTAGAAGGAAGTGACTATGTCTGCCAGAGAATTCGAGGAGTTGTAGGGTGACTGCCAGAGGAGCCGAAGAGTCTCAAGGTAACTGCCAGTGGAGTGTAAACTCATCATAGAGGCGATTGACAGATGGAAAAGCGTTGAAGACTGTTACAACCTGTGAAGCCAAAGAATCTCAGTATAACGATCAGTGATGATGAACGCATGAAGCTAACTGCCAGAGAAGATGAAGAGTTGCGATGATTATTAGGAGATGACTCGACAAGAGGAAACCATGCAAAATAGGGAAGTGATGTAATTCTACGGTTGAGCTATGTAGAAGGGAAAAAAAGTTGTATTGAACAACCTATAGGGAGAACAGTGACGCAGAGAAGAGTATGCAGTGGCATAGCACATGAATAATGCAGAAGGTGCACAGAGACTATAAAAACGTAGAACAAAGAATATATGGGGGCTGCTATTGAGAGTGATTCATGCAAGAAGAAGGATGTTGTGTGCAGGAGATGAAACACACAGAAGAGGCGTAGCACACAGACTAGAAATAAGATGCAGAGAATAAAGCGCAACAGAAGCAAGGAACAAAGATGCATATCTGAGAAAATAAAAGAAGTTCGAGGTGTGCATGCAGAGACAGAGCAGAAGATAAGAAAGCTCAAGAAGACGCGAGCAGAGAGACATTGATGCAGGCAGAGTAGAGCAGTGTAGCAGAAAAATGAAGTGACTGGTAAGCCATTGATAAACATTGTCTCACTGTAATAGATTACAACAGGAAAGGATTTATATTTTAGGTTAGTAGGGAGGTTCTAGGGATGACTGGTGTCCTTAGAGTTTCAAGTGGGTGCTTGAACACAGGGAGTTGTAGCTTCCATCTGGTTGCAGCCAGAAATACCAGGGTGGCAGGGTGGTGCAAGGGAGAACTGTTGTTCCCTATTATACAATTTGGTGACTGTGTGACTGGAAGTTGGTGCTTCCATCCAGTTGGTGCTGGAACACTTAGGGAGTTGGTGCTTCCTTCCTTGTAGTGGGTTCTAGAGAAACCTGGGAGTTGGTGCTTCCTTCTAGTGGGTGCTAGAGAAAATAGAGATTTGGTGCTCTCAGCAAGTTGCAGCTTGAAAAACAAAGGTTGTAGCCTCAAGAGGAGTTGGATCTCATAAGTATGATAATGTAAATAAAATAAATATTACTTATCATATCAAGAAGAAGAGGTTTTTCCCTTTATGGGTTTCCTTGGGAAATATCTATCTTTGTATATTTCATGTGTGTGATTGATGTTTAATATTTTATTGCTTACTTCTCTGCATCATTGTGATCATCATTGAGTGTTCTGTGAAGAGTTTAAAATGGGCATAATAGTTTAAGCACAGTGACAACTGACTCACCCCCCCCTCTCAGTTGTCCAACATCACCAACCTAGATAAGTGACTTCCAAAAGCTCTATTGTGATAATTTTTTAGTGCATTCTTCACCTGTGTGTGAGTGAGGAAATGACACAAGATACAATCTACTCCTTGTTGATACAGTGTCATCTATGATGAGGTAGTTTTTAGCTAGATAACGTATATGTCATCGCTTGTCTCACAAGAAATTTGGAGAGAATTTCAAAGTCTAGAGAGAAATAATTATATCCCCATACCAATAATCAGTGGAAGAAATAAGGAAGATATGCTCGTCTAGAAATGAGTTCGTCACAATAGTGTCCTTCTCTTCTCTGGGAAACTATGACATCAATTCAATGAAAACCAAAGATTTATTGGACTTAGCAGACAAAAATTATGTATCAAATTCCTATGATATAATGATCCATTTATTTTATTTTCCTCCTACTATCCATTGGTTCAAGACATATTGAAATGGATTCATATCGACTATCAAATTGGTGTTGCGAAGTAAAATGTAATGTCAAAGTTTTTGGATGGTGTGAACAGCCGCCAAAGCCAACTTCTCCACATGTGAATACCTAAGATCATGTCCTATCAAGAATCGACTAAGGTAATAGATGACATGCATATGGAGTGTATCGTCCTCTTGAATTAGGACCATGCCAACGATCGATTTGATTTTGCAAGATACAACAAGAAATTTGTTCTATAGTCCGAAGGACTAAGTAGGGGGGGATACATGAGTTCCTTCTTCAATGCATCAAAATATTATTGTGTGAAATCATCCCAAACAAATGGGACCCCCTTATCCATCAAGTGCATGAATCCCTTGGTGGTCTCGACATAGTTCACTATAAATTTTAGTAAAAAACTAGATTTCCCTTGTAGACTTTGAATCTGAAAAATATTACGTGAGGGAGGCAGCTAAACTATTGCCTCAACCTTCAAATGATTGACCATGATCCCTTTATTGTACATGAAGAAACCAAGAATATGCCTCAAAACAACACAAAATATGCATTTATGGGGATTCATATGAATCTTATAATAACGATATCTCTCAAACAAAAGGAGAAGATGTGCATGATGATCTTCTCTCTTATGAGAGTGAGCAGCCAGATAATTGAGATAAGCCTCAATGGTTTTCTTGAGGTTGTGTAAAGTGAAATACATGGCCTATTAGAAATTATCTCTATCATTTTTAAGACCAAAAGGAATTTTCCTATAAGCAAATCTGCCCCAAGGACAAATAAACGTTGTTTTATGCTAGTCCTTGGGATGGATTTGGATTTGATTTTCTCCTTGAGAATCTGTCCATAAATGAAAATATCTCTCGTTTGACACACTCTTCAATAATATGATCAATAAAAGGTGTGGGGAATATTTCCTTCGAACATGATTTGTTCAAATCTTGGAAATCCATGCAAAAACAGATAGTTCCTTGATTTTTATCCATGGCATGAGGTTGGATACCCATTTAGTAAGGGGAACTGGGTAGATGAAACCTACCTTAAGAATTTTCTACACCTCATCCTTTATCGTTGTAGATTAACTGGTCTAATCTTTTGTTGAACCAATTTTGCATTTTCGTAAGTTTCAATCTCATATTTGAAAATGCGGGGGTCTATACTTGGAATCTCTTCATATGTCTAGGAAAATACGTTGCGCAATTGCTTAAAAAGGTCTATATAAGTGTGGAATTTTTCAGGAGAATATTTTTCTTCTATAATTTCGAAATATTTTCGATGTTACCCTTAGAATACACACCATGTGTCACCAAGGATTTCACGGACTGATCTTGATCTCTATTCATGGTCAATATAAACTCTCTACTCTCAACCCTATTGTGTTCCGGGAGGAAGTAGGACCTATGTTGCATGTCCTCCCAGGTATGTTTAGGCTCGATCATTGCCTCGAGGATAACTTCATCTGATGGAAAAACCGTGTCTAGGAAATCAAGAGAATGGGAAGAGTTTGTGGCCCACATGGGTATAATAAGGTGATCTAACTCCTTTATCCAAGGAGTAGGATCGGTCTCTATAGTGGGATGTTGAATAGCTTAGTAAGCAATCTCTACTATAGACAAAGGCATGGCCATTCCTACATGCTCAATTCCTTTCATCGAAGTGGATGGAGAGGGTAAAATCCATGGGTCCTCAAAGTATGTTGTTCGGAAGTAACACACTTGGGTCACAGGAAATGAAGAGGCTAGTTGATTAGATCAAGAAGGAGCAGAGTTAATATAATATATAGGTGCTATGAAGTCAAAGGTTTCCATCATATATGGATATCTTATGACACCTATACTCTCAATGGTAGTTTGAGATTTATTGATTAACGTGATAGAAAATACCATTGATGCATCTATTTCAATGTGAGTGTATGACATATGATCGATCATTACGATATTCCCTTTATGAGGGAAACAAAGCACTGAGGAGACTACATTTGTCATAGAATAAGTCCAATTATGTCCCACTGCAAGGTTGTAATGAAGCGGAGAATTGACTACTTCCACTTCTATGAAAATGGTTTTACCCCCTAAATGGATAGGAAAGGATGAAATAACCCCTTGTATTGTAAAGGATAATCCATCAAACAACATTAATAAATTTTAATACAGAGAAAGATCAGCTGAACCAATGGCTCACCAATAAGACAAAGACATGACACAAGTTGAAGCACTCTCATCCACGACCGTTTTGAAGATGATTTTCATGTTATACACTACTTGTATCTGAAATGTGACATGATAAGGAAGAAGAGGCTTGACATTAGAAGTGTCAAAAATGATTACCTAAGAGATAGAGCAATTAAAATCCCCGATAGCAGATAACAATGCACTCCAATGTACAACGAAACTATGGAGTACCTCCAAGGTTGAAATAGCCCACAATACTTGGTCCAATTCTTCTACAATCAAGTAGTTATGGGAATCCTGGGAATTCATGTTGTGTGACAACCACTTGAACACACCCTTGGGTGTGTGTGCATTGTGTCTCCCACATGTTTTTCTATGTGCAAAGGATTTTCGGTTTGGGGGATCACTTTTTCTTTGAAATGGACTCAGAGTTATCATATCTATGAGCCTTGTTATAAATGTGAATATCTGATCCCATTATGTAAAATTTTGATGAATTATTATCATGCAAGGGTGCCCCCTAGTTTCCCCCTTAAATATTTCTATCATTACTTGAAGTTCCCAGTGTTGTCCTTGAGGGAAAGGCTTGGTTAAAACAACAAGTTGTTGTTGCACCAATAAATGTTGGGCTTGTTATCCCCACTTTTTAGGGATAACTAGGAGATCATGTCTCGAGGCCCACAGGTCCTAGACATGGAGTACCGAGAGAAAGATTGACCTGAGCATGGCCCTGGTGGGCTCACCTTTTATTCTTCCATTGTCTTTGTCTTGTCAGCAGCAGCAACATCCATCACCATCGGCTTGGTCCTGTATCAGAAGAGGTTCTTGCTCCATGAGGTAATTGGTCCAGGTATCATGGTATGTGTCACTTTTGAACATTGAAACCTTTGAATATATGCATCTGATTCTTTTGTCTCTAACAATTGCTTGGATCTTACATTTTCCCACTTGACCATGTTTGGGGGGATTGACAAGGTGCCCTAGCAAGCCTGTGTTTGTAGGTTTTGGTTTTCCACTGGGGGGATTTCTGAAAATCCATCGTATGCTCCCATTGTACAACCACTTTTACATCTTGTTTCCCCACTCATCTATCTCATTCCCCTTGTCTGGGCATTGGGTTGACCTATTTTTAGGATTACACCTTACCTCGTGGGAAGAAGGGGCTAAAGGCCCAGAAGGTAAAAGCAAGCTGGTAAAATATAAAATCCTAAGAATAAACCTCGAGATGCTTCGCCCAAGGATACTCGAGAAAGCAATAAAAACATTCTCAGCAAAAAACAAGAGGGACTCAAAAAAATAATAATAATAAAACAAGACCTAATCAGAGGATAGGGGGTCTCATCATGGGCCAGCCTATTAGGTTCATGGGTATCTAGCAGTATGACATTGCCACTAGCTAGTTACCACGCCAGGGAAGTGACTCTTGGTTGCATGGCCAAGGGAAAGGGGGTCTCATCACGAGCCAGCCTTCTCATTTCTGCGAAAGTACTTGTGGGTAACACTGTCAACTCTAGTCACCACACCAAGGAAGTGTCCCCTGAATAGCTCTTGAACAAAAAAATCAAATAAAAGAGTAAAAAGAATACAAATAATAAAGGAAAGAATGGGCTTGGAAAAAATGCATCCATGACAGGGTTAACTCGCCTTCTACAAAGGCACCCATAGGTAACACGTTGCATCCTTGGCCCTTACTGCACCCACATTCTTGGACATCCCCTGACCACATCATCCGCTTACATGGCTTGGATGAGGTCTCTCTGGGAAATTTCCTTTTTCTGTGGACACTAGCCCAATAGGAAGCCTTGTCCTTTTCCCCATACTTGTATTGCAGGCTTGTGTAACGTCTTTGAGATATTGATTGATGTATTAGAGATTTTATGCATGTGTTTAATAATATTAATGATGAAATGTGATTGACATTGCCATGATCCCTGTGATTGATGATCCCATGGAGGGCGTAGCCTTTGATGTGCAGGACCATACCCGACGGACAGGTACCATATTGACCAGTACACATGGGGAGATGATCAGTTCGGACCTCCATGGGGATGCAGATGTTGGCAAATTTAGTGGACAGAATGCAGTGAATGCTTGTCATTGATGACAACAGTGAAGATGGAAGAATAAGAGATTTGAAGAGGATGGCAGAATAAGAAATTTGAATGTAAAGCTCAGGAGGAACAACATGGAAGAAGATGCCCACAAAAGCTCGAGGTACAAAAGTTTGCTGAGAAGAAGGAAGATGGTGATTGGCGAATCCCATCCAAATTTCCCGAAAGGCCAATAGCCGTCAGATCTGCAGAAGTTGCGAGGGAGATAAGCCATCGGAGTTTCGGGGATCGGGATTTCATAATGCAAAGAATACAATACAACGAAAACCCCGATTTCGCGATATGCGAAATCCTGACTAATTCTGAACTGTCAGATCAACATGAGATCTAGACCGTCGATCTAATTCACGACAGCAATCCACGTCAGCTAGGGACACGTGGCACAACCAGGTAATGACAGGTGTTAGGCAGATCTAACACTTCAGGCACATACAATTCATGAATCAGAGTGACACGTGGCAGGATCTAACACGTGCCAAATCACGTGTGACGTCAGCAGAGGCATCGGCAATCGGCACTTTGCAATGTCAAAATCTCTTGACATCAAGAACTCTGAAATCGTGATATGCGATTTCGCGAAGTAATCACAGCCATTGGATAAGAATGAGATCTGGACCGTTGATCTTCGTTATCAGTAATCGGGGATTAGAGAGGTGAGAAACTCTCGACATCGAAAGTCTCGAAATCCCGAAGGGATCGGGACCATCCATCTGAGGGACAGGTGTCGAATATCAAGGCACCTTCGGCATTTTGGTTCATCGGGAAATCGGGGATCCCGTTGACAAGAGTTTGTGCAATTTAGAATCGCGATCTGCGAAACCCCGATAAGTAGGGGCCAGATGTCAGCACAGCAGCGAAGGAGAACGGTGGTGTAGTGGAGGC
>ML825551.1:44980-60802 GCA_009831015.1 Picea engelmannii | reverse complement strand
AGAACTAAGCACATTGAAATTCAACATCATTTTGTCCGAGAAAAGATACAGTCAAAAGAGATTGACTTAATCTATTGTAACACTGATGAAAATATGGCTGATATTTTCACTAAGCCTCTGGGAAAGGCAAAATTTGAAAGTTGTAGAGACTTTCTAGGTGTGGTAGAAAATCCATTTCTCCATTAAGGGGGAGTGTTGGAATAATGTAGAAATTAGGATACTTAGTTAAGATTTACGTAACTAAGTGATTGTGGGTTGTTGTGTGCTTGTCCAAATTAGGGTTTGCTAGTGGTTTTAGATCCACCTTTGTAGGAGGTCAGTTCAGGTTTTCTGTGCTATTTAAATGTAATGGTTGGCTTCAGTAATGCAATCAAGTGAGCTCTGCTCACAGTTTGGTTCTGCCTCTGATAATTAATTCCGTCTCCGTCCATGTCGTTGTTCACTACTATTTTATCAGCGTCTGCACAAGGAATTGAATTATAATTAGCTTAATGGAGATGCCTTGTCAATATTAAACTTTGAATAACTATCTATCGTAATTCATCACTGAGTTAAAAAGAAAAAAAAAGTCAGGGAATGATAACTTACCTGCGAGAATTGAACAACAGAAGATGGAAATACACCCAATCAGGATGATCTTCGTTTGTTGTTTAGAGGCTACAATTTTTCTGAGGGGAAATCACACAGTTGAGAAATGTATGCTAGGAAGATAAATTTATCAGAAGCTTGGTTTTTATGTGTTGGAAACATGCCAACCATTTTCTCATGTGGTCACATGCACATGCATATCAACTATATTTAGAATGTGCATGCATGCACTCTTTTGTGAACCATTTGTGTAACTGATGGATATTATTATAATTAGTTTGTCTAATTTTTTGAGAGATGTCTAATTCTGTGAACCATAGAGTGTAGAGTGCAGTGTAGTGTGTGAGAGCAAGACGCAATACTGAGGTGTGTTGTGTGTATGAGAGGAGAGGATGGTTGTATGCATGTGATTGGCCATTTTGTTTCTCCCTTGAATAATAATAATATCGATCATCATTGCCTGTAGTTTTTACCCATATTGGGTTTCCAAGTTTTTACCCATATTGGGTTTCCACATAAATCATTGTGTCATCTGTGTGATTGATGTTCTCAGTTTATTCTTGTTTAACTTGTTTATGCTCTGTTAAAGTGTTATGTTTTTGCTTCTGCTGCCTAACAAGTGGTATCAGAGCAGGTATAGTAGGTATAATAGGCAAGCCAAGGCGAATTGTCTGCAGGAACAATATGAATGCAAAAACCTTTGGATGTGCTTTTGGCATGTAAGGACAAGCAAACCTAAGTACTGAGGAGCCCAGATATTTTTTGTGACCAGAGAGCGTGATCAAGTGCTCTTTTAACACATTGATGCTCATAGGAAGTGTTAAAGGCACGTCGACGCTTCCACACTTATAAAATAGGAATTTTCCCCACTTCGGCGTGCCCAATTCGTGCACTGCAAAGTGTTAGGAAGTCGATGCGCCCCTATCCACACTCACAGAGTGTCATTCTCCAAATTGACGCGTGCCCCACAAGATTAAAGGAGCATCGATCTAACAACATCACTCCCTAAACAACACTAGAGGAGTGTTTCCCTCTGAAATGGGTAAAATCATGAAGATGGGTGTCTATTTTGCTTGTTTTATGAGAAAAAAAGTGTATTTTCACAAGTTCTTCAACTTTCGGTATACAAAAGTATTTTTTTTAATTTAGAATTTCACTTTAAAGTAAAACTAAAAATTGTGAAGAATCTTGTTAGCTTTCAATTGACTATTTTTGAAATTACTTTTATTGAGATTTGATATGTCAATTTGACAATTGTTTAAGAGTATGTTCCTTAAAAATGAAAGGAATGATAATGAGTTTTTTTCCCCCCAACAATGTATCTATTATTAAACTTTTGTTTTTGACAAATGAAATATACTTCAACAATCTACATAGACTCTATTTTCTTATGACTATAACTTTGAATCTAACGGATGAATATTATAATTTCTAGAATTTTTTTAAGTTGACCAAGATGAAAAATTTGCATATTTTAAACACATGTTTTCCCCCACTTTGTATATATCTTAATTTCTACTTAAAAGTAAAATATAAAAATACCCTTTTGAAAAGAACAATTTAAGGATTCTGAATATAATTTTTCTAAATTTTCCACTGTGTATTTTTAGAGATACAGATATTTCATTTCACTAAATCATAATGACACTTGAAAATATTATGCAGCGATTTTTTTATAAAATTAAATAAAATTAGACAAAAATAATAAAAATGAGAAAAAATTATATCCATTGAAAGTAGATTCAATTTTGCAAATGATGGTATCAATTTCGAAACTAAATTCTGAGTATTTGTAGGAGTTTGCAACCTCCAAAGTTCAGGTAAGCTAGAGGGATTTCTCAGGTTCTTGCCAACAATCTCATTCGCCGGTTTTCGGCCGAAAGAATCTTTTGACCAATTTTTTTTTTTTGTCCGAAATATATTTTTCTAACGAAAACCGTAAAAAATAAATGGTTTCCTCTCTTTTCGGGGGAAAAAATGATCTTTCGGCTGAAAGGTAGGTGAGAGAATTCCATCAGCCGAAAAAAATGAAGAGACACGTCGTTGCGTTTCACTTGGCGCCAAATCTTATAAATACGCTTTCGACTGAACCAATTTAACACAATTGACTTGCTCATTTCATGGTTTTGTAGAGCACCTAAGCAAAGTTTTGAATCACCTTTTTCGTTGTTTTGAACAAGGTGGTTGATGTTTTGAATGAAAAAAAAAGTTTGTTTTTTTGAAGTTCAAGATTTTATTGGAATAACAATTTATATATTGAAGGCTTTGTTGAACATTTTTTCAAGGTAAAGGCTTTGTTGAACATTTTTTCAAGGTGAAAGATTTGTTGAACATATTTTCAAAGTGAAGGCTTTGTTGAACATTTTTTCAAGGTGAATCCTTTGTTGAACATAAAATTATTGATATTATTTTTTAATAATTTTTGTGACAATGACGTTTTTCTGAGACTATTATGAAATGTTGATTTTTTAAAATTTTTTTATAGATAACTATACTCATGAAAAACAAAAGTTTGCAAAAGAGAAAATTTGATCGCACTCAAGACGAAACTCACCATAATGAACAAATGAAAGAGCATTATTGGAGAAAGAAACGAGAACGTGAAAATATTGAAGAAAGAAATGATGATGATGTTGTTAGCACAATTTTTTGATAAAATGGTGTTTTTTTTCCCTTAGGAAATAACCCCTTGGTAAAGAAATTCAGGAAAGGGGTCTTAGCGCGACCCACATTTGGTTTCTTATCGTAAATTTTTGATGACTTGACAGTTTTGGTACGTTGTGCTAAGGAGCATGTAGATCTCAACGGTTGAGCAAGGTGCGCTCAGATATATGGTCGACAGCAGCAAATCGGACCCCCCGACCTTTCTGCCTTTAACGAGGGGGGGGGGGGTTTAAGTTGGTGGTTTTCTGGTAAGAGCCCCATCACGACGTGTCACCCACACAAAAGCTCTAACCCCCCCCACTCTTTATTGCTTACCGCCTACCCCCCCTTCCGAGCTAACTGCCAGACCACCTCCCAATACCGCCCATGCTCCCACTGACACCTGTCCTCCACTCACACTTCTGCACGCCTTTCCCTTTTCCACTTTATATTTCTCTACCTCTCACCTCCCAACATCTATCTTCCACTTACGCTCCATGTCCTCCACTATCGTTGTCGTCTACCCCCTGACCCATCACATCGCTCTGCCACCACATCCCTTTCTCATTTGTCACATCACCCTCGCGCCTTTACACCTCATCTCTTGCATATTGGTGCTCACACATTCCCAATAACCACCAATCGTATCCTTCCACATGGTCATTGTTCACTTGTTGTACTGTGCAGGTTTGCGCCAATCTCAACACCAACTCACCATTATTGACGTCCACGTCTTCCTGTCAGTTCTCTCTGCAAAGTTCTAACAAAAATACAGGTGGAAGTGGTTCAGAGCGAGACCATCTCATTTTCAAGGTGTCGAGTTGACTCAGGCCCCATCCTGATCCCGATGAAGGTAGTAAATGAAAGTGAGGGAGGTGGTTGAAACCTCGTCTCACCCCATAAATGGAAATCTTGAAAGGACTAGCCATGGAAGAAGACTGTCAGCCCAGACTAATCTGAGATCGCGTCTGACAGAGAAGGTTCAGATGGAAGAGTTCGCATCTGAAAGAAGACTGCATGCACAATCTAACAGAGAATACACATACGTAAATCCTTGAATGTAGTGACTCGATCGCGCCTCTGGTGGTTGTAGACAGTTTTTAGTATAAATACGCAGTTTTGATATTTTTTTATGGTCGGATGGTTGAGCTAGGCTCCCTGATTATAATATTTTGATGAAGCATACTAGCTCTCTGGTTATGTACTCGATTTGAGACTTCTTGATTAATATACATCATCTTTTTTATTCCATCTTATTTGCCTCTGATACTGAAGTATTCATGATTGAATGATTCACATGGATTGTTGTAGCTGTATTGTGATGGACGTTTGATTATAGTACTGTTATCGTGTTCTTCAGTTTCCTGAAAATTTGAATCCAAGAGGATATTGTGTTTGAGTTTTTCCTCCTTAGGCTGCTTGAAGACCTGATGTCCATAGCATACCTCTACATTTTCCTCACCAAAGTCTTCCTCCTACTCACCTTCACTCCCACTTACTGACTGAAGTTGATCAAGACCTCAATTTCTTGTGCGTGTTAGTCTAGTTTTTTGAGTTAAAATGATATTATCTTGAGTCTTATCCATTTGACCTCTTTAAACTCATTCATAGTGACATATAACCTGATGGGTACTAGGCTTATCCTCCCGCAATATGAGGGTGGATCTCAGTGCTAAAATTCTTGGCGTCGTTGCTGGGGAATGAATTGAAGGCATTTCCCTGGGACATAATGACAAAGAAGTTATGATTCTAAAGGTGCATCAAATATCAATACCATTGAAGATTTCATCTTTCACCTGGCGACTCCACTGTTTTAGGTGAGGCTCTGAAAAGTAGACACATGAGGTCTACTCCATAGTTTCCTTTGGCAACACCTGAAGCCGACCCAAAGAAAATTATTAGAAAGAGAAGGGCCCCTCAAAAGGGTATTTTGACTGTTGTACCTGGTGATTCTGGTAATTTTCATAATCCTTCTTTAAAAACTCTAGTAGCTGCTTCTCATTCTCCTATTATACCACATGTTGGAGTTTCCAGAAATTTAAATTTTGGAAGTATTCCTGCTGATTTCTCCCCTCCTAGTCTCGGATTGGAAGGAGAAAGCTTTGATACCCCTGTTTTCCCTGAAGTCATACAATGGTTTAGGTCCAGGACCATATAAGGTTTTCCCACTCTGGGATTTACTACTCCTCCTCCTATTAGAGTTTCTTCATTAAGAGAAGGGGAAACCTCTATTTCCTTGAGCCCAATATCTTTCTCTCCAAACCCTCAGTTGTTTCCCCTTTCTCCCAGAGCACAATTCTAGTATCCCCTGTTCAAACTCCATATCCCCTCAGTTCTCCTCCAGTTCACATCCCAATGGGAGGTGCTAATCCCCCTAGGAATAGAATGGATGCCATAGTGGCTGCTAGATACTCCCCTCTCGTTTTGCCTCATCCCTTGAACGCTCTTCCAGCTGGTGTCTACCTTAAGCAGTTGCCTAAGTTCACAAGTGAGGGAGAGATAACTACAAAAGAGCACCTTGCAACCTTTTATAGTTACAAAAACAATTATTTCATTGTGAATGAAGATGTATGGATGAGAATTTTTGTTCATAGCCTTGATGGAGAGGCTAGGAAATGGTTTAGGGCCTTAGATCCTAGATCTATTGATGGGATTGAAGACCTAGATGATGCATTCTTAAGACATTAGGGCGAGAAAAATGATTTCCTTTACTATATTACAGAGTTTGGATCACTTAAGAAAGGAGAAGGGGAATCTGTTTCTGACTTTTCAAAGAGGTTTAATAAAAATTATAATAAGATTCTTGTTGTTGTTAAACCTGCATAAACCTCTGCCGAAATTACTTATGCTACTGCTTTCGACCTTGATTTTTTCCTCTTGGTAAGAGAAAAAAGAGCTACTTCCTTGGCTCATATGCAAGATGCGGCCTTGGAAGTGGAGTCGAATATATTGGCAGTTGACAAACTTAGGAGAAAGGCTGATAGAGACAGAGGAAAGGGGAGGTTTGAAGCTTAAACCTCTGGCTCCTTAGCTGCCCAACCTCAAGTAGATGAATTGACCAAATTGGTAAAGTCACTTTTTGCTGAGGTGGAAAGGTTGAAACTGGAAGGAAAACAAAACTATAGAAATCCCCCTAATGATGAAAATAGGGGTAACTTCAGAAGACCAAATAACACCCCTCAAATTATCCAAAGAGATTAAAGAATTAGGGATAGGGATGATCAAAGAATCCAAGCCCCTCTCCAAAATAACCTTGTTACTGATGAAGAAGGAGAGGAAGAAGAGGTTGATCCTAAAATCTATTATCTTGGAGACACCTCCTCATTTCCCCACTTAACCCAATATGCATATGAGGAGTCTTTCATGGACAACCAACTAAATGAGTTGAGTAAAGGGGAGAAGACCAGTACAATCCAAATAAATACAACCTCAAGTCCAAAAAGAAAGAAGGGAGTTCTGACATTCTTGATCAGCCTACCAATACAAGAGCAAAGATAATAAGGCCCCAAAACCCCCACCAGTGGTCAAAATCCATGTCCCAGAAGTGAAGGAGATTTTGAAACTTCCTTCCTCTTTTAGCTTCGAGCATGAGATTCAACAGATTAGGATCCCTATACCTTTTTTGGAGTTGATAAAAAATACATAATTTAAAAAGTATCTTTCCAAAATGTTGCAGGTCGAACCCTCCTCAAATGCCACCAATTCAGTAAATCTTCAATATGAAAAGTCAATAGTCATCTTAGGTACTTTGATAGGATATAGAGATGATTCATCCCCTCCCTTCTATAAATCACTGAACATACATGATAAGGTGTTGCATAAATGTTTGATGGACTTAGGGGCATCACATATTCTCATGCCCAAAACTGTCATGTATGAACTTGGATTAGAAATCACAAAGACTTACCATGAATTATATTCTTTTGACTTTAGGAAAGTGAAGTGTCTTGGGGTCATCAAAGATCTGGTTGTGACCTTGTTTCAGTTGTCCATAAAAAGTATGGTCATGGATATTGTGGTGGCTGATGTTCCCCTCACATTTGGCATGATCTTGTCAAGATCTTGGATAAAAAGACTTGGGGGAACCTTTTAGATGGACCTCACATATGCTACCATTCCTATGTTTGGGGGGGAGCATAGAAGACTTTACAGGGAAGCTCAGTTGGCCTACATTATTAGTGACGAAGAAAACCCCACTAACCATCCTATTTTTTCACTTGATACTGATTTGGGATACATTATATTGCATCTCACTGATGCTCATGAACCTCCTCTGGAAATCAAAATACAATCCATTATTTTTTGTGAAGATTCTCCTCCAATCACTTATGTTTGGAAGATGTTATTTGACGAAGCCTCTTCTAGGGAAGGTGTTGGTGTTGGAGTGGTTTTTGTTTCACCTACTCAAGAGACTATATCTTTTTCCTACAAGTTAGAATTTGAAGCTACCAATAATGTGGCAGAGTATGAAGCTCTTGTTTTGGGTTTGAGGGCTACAAAAGACATGGGGATTGAAGATATATGAGTGTTTGGGGATGTTGAATTAATTATCCATCAGATAAAAAATCTTTATCAAGATAAGCACCCTAGGATAAGGACTTATAGGAATGAAGTTTGGGACCTAGTTGACAGTTTCTTTTTAGCTTTCAACATTTCATTTATTCCAAGAAAAGAGAATACCACGACTGATTCTCTGGTTGTTTCGGCAAGTAATTTCAGAATCCCTTTGCCACCTAAACTCAAGTATGATGTAGAAGTGAAATATAGACCCTCTATACCTGACAATGTCAAGCATTGGAAAGTATTTGAGGATGATCTTGAGATCAAAATATTCCTTGAGACTGTTGATGAGTTTTTTGCATTACATATTGATCAAGATCATGATTCTGAAAGTAATCCTCATGCTGATGTTTTATTAAACAAATTTGCTAATCATCATATTGTTTAGTTGCCTAGCAATCATATTCCAAAGGGACTAGTCCCTTTGGAAAGACTATTTGATAGGAATGATGTGGCAATGAAAGTTAAGGGTTCAACTGATGATGCTGATGTAACTGAGTGTAATATTGGTATAGAGAAGGATCTAAATTTTTTCAAGTTGTCAAGCAACTTGTCAATGGAACAAAGGGATGTATATGTTGAACTGTTAAAATAGTTTTTTGATGTGTTTTCCTGGACATATGAATATCTTATAACATACGACACAAGTATCATTGAACATAAT
Organism: Picea engelmannii; assembly: GCA_009831015.1. Lineage (NCBI taxonomy): Eukaryota > Viridiplantae > Streptophyta > Pinopsida > Pinales > Pinaceae > Picea > Picea engelmannii. Next base: position 52,347 of record ML825551.1, on the reverse strand, counting down.
ATCCCATTGAAGGAAGAGACTAAGCCATTTAGGCAGAAATTGAGACAAATAAATCCTATGTTGCTGCCTATTATGGAGAAAGAGGTAAAAAGGATTTTGGTTGCCAAGATTATCATTCCTTTGAGGTATTTTGAATGGGTGGTCAACTTGGTCCCAGTGAGAAAGAATAAAGGAGAAATTAGATTTTGTGTCGATTTTTGGAACCTGAACATAAGTTCTAAGAAGGATAATTACCCCTTGCCAAAGATGGAGCACATATTACAGAGGGTGACATGTGCATCTAGGATGTCCATGATTGATGGATTTTCTGGATATAATTAGATCTTTGTCTGGCCTGAAGACAGAGAGAAGACAACCTTCACTACTCCTTGGGGTACATTCATGTATGCTAAGATGCCCTTCAGATTGATGAACGTAGCGATGACCTTTCAGTGAGCCATGGACATAGCCTTTATTGTAGAGAAGGATAAGTTTTTGGTCATTTGTTTGGATGACATAACAATGTTATCACAATCTGATAAAGAACATTATGATCATTTGAAAAGGGTCTTCTTGAAATGAAGAAAATTCGGTCTCTCTTTAAATCCAAAAAAGTCATTGTTTTCCATGAAGGAGGGAAAAATATTTGGGAACATAGTATCAACTGAAGGGGTAAGGATTGATTCAAGTAGGGTAGAAACTATCCAAACCTTGTCACTCCCTAGATCCAAGAAAGAAGTTCAGTCGTTCTTGGGGAAAATCAATTTCTTAAGAAGGTTTGTTTCTAATTTTGTTGAATTGGTAAAGTATATTAAAACCATGTTGAGGAAAGGAAATGAAATCAAATGGACTACTGAATCTCATAATTCTTTCGATCAAATAAAGAATTCCTTGAACGAAGCACCTGTGCTCATTAGTCCTGACTACTCCAAGGATTTTCTGATTTTTTCCTTCACTTCATTTGACTCAGTAGCAGTTGTTTTATTGCAGAAGAATGTTGAAGGGTTAGAGCAACCCATTTCCTTTTTCAGTAGGTCATTGAGAGATGTTGAAATGAAATATGACATCATGGAAAAGTATGCCTATGCTTTGGTTAAATCCCTCAAGGCATTCAGGGTCTATGATCTACATTCAAGAGTCATTGCATATGTCCCTTCAACTTCCGTGAAAGAGATTCTCATTCAGCCTGCATAGATAGAAGGAGCAAGTGGATTGCCAAAATCCTTGAATTTGATCTTGAAATAAATCCCACCAAATTGGTTAAAGGCCAAGGTTTAGCTAGGATAATGGATAAATCTAATTTCAAAGATTTGGCGGTTAATTTCATCAACACTTGCTCAGAAAATCAGCAAGCTAAGTTGTCTGATAAAGGTTCTCAACTCAGCCCTCCATTGGCAGAATGTGCTTGGTACAAGGACATTATATTTTTTCTACAAAATGTGCAGCCTCCTGATGGTATGGAGAAAAGCAAGGTAAGATATTTGAAGCTTAAATCAATCAAATACTATCTTATTGATCAAGTCTTGTATTGGAAGGACCCTCTAGGAATGATTTTGAGATGTTTAGATCCACAAGAGGCCCAAAAGATTATGTCTGATTTTCATGACAATTTATGTGGGGGGCATCACTTCTGGAGAACCACGTCCTATAAGACTCTCAGGGCTGGATATTTTTGGCCTAGTCTATTCACCGATGTTTGTGAAAATATCAGGGCTTGTGTTAAGTGTCAAAAATTCTCTGGAAAACAACAACTCAAGTCTTTTACATTAAATCTTATAGTAGCTTCAGGAACCTTTCAGCAGTGGGGCCTAGATTTTATTGGGGAAATTCATCCTGCTTCAAGTGGTCAACACAGGTGGATCTTGACTTCCACAGATTACTTTACCAAGTGGATAGAGACCATCCCCACAAGGAATGCTTCCCACAAGGTAACCATTGGTTTTCTTGATGATATTATGGCAAGATTTGGTTGTCTGAACATAATTATCACTGATAATGTTGCATCTTTCAAGGTTGAACCATTGATCTAGTTTTGTGAATAGTTTGGAATCACATTGTGTTGGCAACGAAAGTCACTCCTGGATTGCTTGTAGGAGCAGATCCCGACGCCCATCAGTTTTTATGTCACGGTTTGTCTAATGGGGTGATCAGATGGGTAAAGACTCAAGAAGATATAGCTTTAACTCGGTAAACTGGGCCTGGTATGTAGAAATCAAGGGAGGTCTTGATCCAACTTCTGTTAGTAAATGATTAAAGGGTGGAAGAAGGAAGACTGGTGAGAAGGGTGAGCAAGACTGCCTCGGGCAACAGGCCTTCGGGAGCTTGAGGACGAAAAACTCGGAAGCCAAGATCCTCTTGGTCTAGAGTTTCAAGGAGCTGAGGGGTGACTTGAATGAATCCTTCAATTCCAAGTCGTTTCAGCGCTGAGAACATCACAAGAATCGATTAGAAACAATGTGACTATTACAATGATCCAACCTACCTCATCCTATAACAGCCACTACTCGACTGGATCCTCCAATTCCGAGTCATTTCTAACACAGTAAACAAAGAAATGGAAGGGAAGCTGACATCCATAAAGTAAGAAATCTCAAATGCCTTATACATTAACCAGAGCGATCGACGCTTCATCAAAAATTTATAATCGGGAGCTTAGCTCAACCATCGATAGATACAAAAAATGGCCAAAATTCCTACATATTCTCTTCCCCATTTCGCCCAGCAGAGGCGTCTCCTCAATCACATATGGCCTGCATTATACTGTCATACGCTACCTTAATTATTTATGGCTCATGCCAGGGGGGTAGTTGAGCCCTTAAATGTTGAATTGGCATGTGCAATCTTCCCTGGCGAGTTGGAGACTCGGCGCGGCTTCCATGGAAAGAATCAGTACGGAGGACCATCTCGGGTGGACCTTCAACAGGGATGTACATACCGTGTAATTAATGAGTGAAGCTAGGCTTCAACCACCTTATCTCTTCTTTGTTTATCCTCAAGCTGGCATCGAGATTTAGATCACATGAATCAGTGCCTGGAGAACACAGTGCCCCCTCTCTTGAATCTTAATTAGGCGCCTTTGACCTCTCTGTCAGAGTGCTTTTGGCGTTTCAGGGTTCGCGGATGAGAAAGGATTAGGATTTTTCTCCTTTAAAGTCGCGATGGGCGAAATGCCGGGAGGGCCTAACAGTCGCCACATGTTCCCCACTGATTTGATGGCTCTAAACTAACCTGGTAATACTATGGGCCTAAGTTTCGGCGCTTTCGACGCTATCGGGGTTTGGAGTTTCGAAATGTAAAATGGTGAGGAGTGCTTACCGCTCGAATTCTCGAATGCTGTCATGACGTGGATGTGTCCCGCGCGTCCTTCAGATGGATGGCCCAGATAGTATTTTCTATTATAAAAGGGTTGTCCCCCCTTCACCCGCTCGCTTGATATGACCTGGTGCTGAGATACTGGGCTTAGTTCGAAGGGAGCTTCGGAGTTTTTCTGATCGGCACTTTCAAGTGCAATGGACGGAGAGCTTCTTGACTCCCGATACCCGATACGCCGACAGGCTACCACCTATCCTGGTTGGATCGGACGACCCAAATCTGATTTGAACTATTGGTGCTCTCTCTTGCGCTAAACCTTGGGCAACTCGGTAGCTCCGAAAACCCGATGACCGTCAATCTTCTATGTAAATAGATCTTGGATGTTGTCAATGCTATTTTTCCCGCTCGCTTGCCTTGCTACCGGAAAAACATGGATTCTCCCACGCTACGCTTGGGCACTTCCTGAGCAACCTGTAGACCTGGGTGATTTTGCACCTAAGACAAAAATAAACGCTAACATTAGTCTCCATGGGGGATAGAGTCATCCTTGTGATTCTCTAAGAACTCATTCCGCAGCTTCAGTGCCTTGATGTTGGGCTATGGAGTCAGGCTCAAAACATCCCGCTGCTGAAAATACAGGCCGAAAAAATAAAAACAAAACAAACTAAACGTTCATGCTTACAGGAGCTTATTTATGTACAGTCCTAAGCTAATAAAACACTTTACATGGGCTAGGTGAAAGAAAACTTCCACCATAGCCATTCAAGCAGCTTCTTGGATAGAAGCTCCTTCCTTCTGTTGATGATCATCAGCGGATGGTGTAACCGTGGTAGCAGAGCGGTTACACTCTTCAACTCCTCCTTATAGGCTAGAGTTGAGATGAAATAGGGCGGCTCCAAGGCATAGGGGAAATTCCGCTCCATGTACTTGCAGACAGGGTCATAGAATGAGTGGAAAATTCCATAAAATGGACGACAGACACCCTCCTCTGCTACACAGTTGTTCACCTATGGCTGAATATCTCTGATAAGCACATGTTGATGGTGGACAACTGACGTAGGCTCGCTTCTCTTGGGCGGTGGCTGCTCGCTGACTGGCTCTGGACAGGAAATATTCTACTCCTCTGGTTCGGTCTCCCCCAGGTCCGATTTGTATTCATCATAAATAGGGACCATGGGGTGGTTCTGTTTGCTGACTGGCTCTTCAATATATCTATAGTGATCAAAAGTAGGATAAGCTTGCTGCTCATCATCACTATAATATATATCAAAAAGGGTTTGTCCTTCATTGATATGATCCTCCTCCAGAACAGTGATCCCGTAAAAAATTTATGTTTTAGAGATAGTGGGACCTACTGGTTCTGGATGCTCACACGTAATCTTTTTATCTTTAATCCCAGGTAAACATATATCGTCAGAAACACCCTGGAGAAAAAGAGAGGAAACCGCTTCCACAATAATTTCTTCTTTAAAAACGGGAAGGCCTCCATCCTTCGAAGCAGGGCTGCTAGGAATATCTGCTTCAACCCGATACTCAGGTGAGCCATCTACCATGGACCACATATGCTCTGCAAACTCATAATCTCCACAAGAGGCATGTTTATCTTCATGAAGATCTAAAAGAATAGATGCATCTGATATGATGTCAGATGCTTCCGTTCTGGGGCTAACACAATTAATATCGTCCAACACCTCTATATTTTCACAGCAGATCTTTCCTCCACAGTAAGGGCTTCATCATGGACCTGGTCTTCAGGGCCAGCAGAGGCTTCCTGAAGTGAAGAAAACTCCTCACAACATTTTTCAAACAAACCATCAGCTGGATAGTAGTCTTTACAAAATGAATTGAAAGCTGTATGAAAACCTATTAAAGAGCGGATGCTTGCAGCGGGAATGACCGACACCATTCAAGAGCATCTCCCTTCAATGAATACCTAAAGAGCTTAATCTGGACATCCTCATGTGTGATATTGTGTCGGTGGATAGCCTCATGGAAGTCCAGTAAATGCTCAGCTGGTTCCTCCCAACTTGTTGCATGAAATTCAGGGAGGAAATCTTCCCATTGGTCTCTATCAGGAAGTGCATTAGGAAAACCAACTGTCTGAGAAAAGTCACAGAAAGAAAACCTTTGAGCCAAAATTTTCTCCATATCGAACCAGTGGAGTCGCCAATCGATCCTCGAATCATGGATTCGCCAGGTGAAAGATGTGTAGCTTCAAGCGTGTCTGGTCCTTGCTCACCATCAAAGGCCAGATCTTAACATTGTTGTTACCCTAGGAAGCTTCTCAAGCTGAGAAAGAAGCTACTTAAACCTTCTCGAGAAATCTCCTTAGGGTAAGCTTTCAGGTGTGCTAACAGTAGTCACAGCTGAAACAGTGATGTGGAAACAATGGAGTCGCCATAGTGGAGTCGCCAGGTGCATAGTAGCAATCTTTAAGGGCTCTGATGTCTGATGCACCTTCAGAATCAGAGGCTGAATGTTGTTCTGCTTAGGGAAAATCTTCAACTTCGTCCTCGGCAACGGCGCCAGAAATGTTGGCGATGAAAGTCACTCCTGGATTGCTTGCAGGAGCAAAGACCGACGCCCATCAGTTTTTATGTCACGGTTTGTCTAATGGGGTGATCAGATGGGTAAAGAATCAAGAAGATATAGCTTTAACTCGGTAAACTGGGCCTGGTATGTAGAAATCAAGGGAGGTCTTGATCCAACTTCTATTAGTAAATGATTAAAGGGTGGAAGAAGGAAGACTAGTGAGAAGGGTGAGCAAGACTGCCTCGGGCAATAGGCCTTCGGGAGCTTGAGGACGAAAAACTCCGAAGCCAAGATCCTCTTGGTCTAGAGTTTCAAGGAGCTGAGGGGTGACTCGACTGAATCCTTCAATTCCAAGTCATTTCAGCGCTGAGAACATCACAAGAACCAATTAGAAACAATGTGACCATTACAGTGATCCAACCTACCTCATCCTATAACAGCCACAACTCGACTGGATCCTCCAATTCCGAGTCATTTCTAACACAGTAAACAAAGAAATGGAAGGGAAGCTGATATCCATAAAGTAAGAAATCTCAATTTCCTTATACATTAACCAGAGCGACCAACGCTTCATCAAAACTTTACTATCGGGAGCTTAGCTCAACCATCGATAGATACAAAAAATGGCCAAAATGCCTACATATGCTCTTCCCCATTTCGCCCAGTAGAGGCGTCTCCTCAATCACATCTGGCCTGCATTCTACTGTCATACGCTACCTTAATTATTTATGGCTCACGCCAGGGGGGTAGCTGAGCCCTTAAATGTTGAATTGGTGTGTGCAGGGTTCCCTGGCGAGTTGGAGACTCGGTGCGGCTTCCATGGAAAGAATTAGTACGGAGGACCATCTCGGGTGGACCTTCAGCCGAGACGTCCATACCCTGTAATTAATGAGTGAAGCTAGGCTTCAACCACCTTATCTCTTCTTCGTTTATCCTCAAGCTGGCATCGGTATTTAGATCACATGAATCAGTGCTTGGAGAACCCAATGCCCCCTCTCTTTAATCTTAATTAGGCACCTTTGACCTCTCTGTCAGAGTGATTTTGGCGTTTCGAGGTTCGCGGATGAGAAAGGATTAGGATTTTTCTCCTTTAAAGTCGCGATGGGAGAAATGTCGGGAGGGCCTAACGGTCGCCACGTGTTCCCCACTGATTTGACGACTCTGAACTAACATGGTAATACTGTGGGCCTGAGTTTTAGCGCTTTCGGCGCTATCGAGGTTTAGGGTTTCGAAATGTAAAATGGTGAGTAGTGCTTACCGCTTGAATTCCCGAATGCCGTCATGACGTGGATGCGTGCTGCACGTTCTTCATATGGATGACCCGGATAGTATTTTCTATTATAAAGGGGCTGCCCCCCCTTCACCCGCTCGCTTGATATGACCTGGTGCTGAGATCCTGGGTGTTGGGACTCAGAAATGTCGTATTTTCATCCACCTTTCCCTTCACTATTCCTTACATTTCATCACCCAATTAAACCTTCGTCATATCATTTTCATAAATACATTTGGGTTTCACATCATTATTTTCCACTTTATTCATTTTA
>ML825551.1:0-30717 GCA_009831015.1 Picea engelmannii | reverse complement strand
AACATAGATTAGATTAGATTAGTTCTACTTCAGTCCTGCATATACAGTGCGTGTGCTTCGTCAGTCTACGTACCCCAGGTTGACAATTAAATGGTTGGGCAAGTACTACAACGTTATTATAACGACATATATTTCGCCTAACACTGGGCTTAGTTCGAAGGGAGCTTTGGATTTTCGTTGATCGACACTTTCAAGTGCAATGGACGGAGAGCTTCCTTACTCCCAATACTCGATACACCGACAGGATGCCACTTGTCCTGGTTGGATCGGACGACCCAAATCTGATTTGAACTATTGGTGCTCTCTCTTGTGCTAAACCTTGGGCAACTCGGTAGCTCCGAAAACCCGATGACCTTCGATCTTCTTTGTAAATAGATCTTGGATGCTGCCAACGCTATTTTTCCCGCTCGCTTGCCTTGCTACCGGAAAAACAGGGATTCTCCCACGCTGCGCTTGGGCACTTCCTGAGCAACCTGTAGACCTAGGTGCTTTTGCGCCTAGGACAAAAATAATCGCTAACACATTGATTCACTCTACTCCTTACTACCCCCAAGGGAATTGACTGGCAGAGTCCTCTAACAAGAGCCTTATAAAGATCAACAAAAGATTTTTAGAGGACAACAAGAAATCATGGTATTCAAAGCTCAAATTTGCTTTGTGGGATGATAGAGTGAAAACAAATAGGTCTCTTGGTGTTTGGTGCAGGCGCGATGCGCGAGCGACCTCCCCCTCGCGCTCCCCCACTCTCAGGATTGATCACAATCCTCTTCTGAGCTGAAGGGGCTCTTTAGATCCCTTACTAGAATCCTCTGCTTAAAACCCGATCCACAGGTCCTTTCTAATTCCCTCACGGCCTTCTGCACTTTCTCGTGACTTTTCCACGATTCAATATCGGGGTTTGGGGTTTCGTGCTTCCCGTTGTCGAGAGTCACTGTACTCTTCGATCCCCGATCACTGATGAGCTCCTTTTCACCGATGCGCACCCCTTCTACCTTAGCTTTTTGTCCATGTGACCTCCTCGTATATGACCGCAGTCATACTCTTCATCGGGGTTTCAGACTTTTCGATGCCAAGTTGCAAACGTCCTTTGGATCCGCGATCCTCCGATTCCCAACGTGATTTATCCCTCCAAGCTAAGCCCTGGACAATGCAACCACTATTCCCGTGATGATAGTCCTGTCTCCCGTCGGGGCTACGAGGTTTCCAATGCCCAATTTCATATGTCTACGGGATTCCCGACTCCTCGAATCCAGACTCTTCGTTGCACTGACAACTGGCTTCCACTATGGCTCTTTCCTCAGCCCTGATGTGATGACAACTGGCCCCCACTCATCAGGGTATCGCGATTCACGATTTCAAAAGGCGTAGACACCACGTCCATGGGATTCCCGATATTCTGATGGACCAAACACCGATGGACGACTTCTTTGTCGGCCCTTTCCCGATGACACCGATCTCCTCCACGCGTCCCTTCTAGATGGACAGTCTCGATTCCTCCGGGATTTCGAGACTTGTGATGTCCTAACTCCTTCAACCTTAGGAACTCTGATTTCCCGATGATTGCTATGCCGACTCTCTTCGGATCTCTGACACCTGTTCCTCTGAACGGACGACTTAGATTTTTCCGGGGTTTTTGACCTGGATTTCCCCGATCTCTTGTCCATGGGAATGCCAATTTCCCAATGCGCCAAAGTGCCGATGGCACTCGATCTCCACCACGTGTCTCTTCTAACAGACCATCCAGATCGCTCCGATGTTTCGAGACTTGGAATGTATCGATTCTCTTGCCCTCGAGAATCCCGATTTCTCGATGACTGCTATCCCGATGGCTAAACCTCGTGCAGCTCCTGTCCAATCCGACGGCTGACGGGATATTTCTATAGATCTGATGGCTTAGATCATTCCTCCTCGACACTGACTCCAGAGACTAAACTCTGAGTACCTTCTCTCGATCCAACGACTGACAGGATTTCTATGTGAGATCCGACGGCTGTCGGTCTCCTCCTTCTGTAGGCTCCTCCTGAGCTCCTCCTGGATGTGGAAATCAACGGTCCAGATTTCTCTCCTCCGCCGATCCAACGTCTATCGCTGCTCTCCTGAGCTTATCAAAGGCTCAGACCCCTAAGGGATTTGATCTTTCTTCTCCCATAGATGGAGAATGTATAGATGCCTTCTTGGCTCTCTGTTTGCTCAAGCAACCTCTTGCTGAGTCTCTCTGGGTGTTCAGTAATCTAGTGAATATCCTTCAGTGGACTCTTCCTTCAAATGGCATAACTCAAAAGAGTTTTATTTTCTTTTGTCTGTGCTTGTCTGCACCCTTACTCAATGCCCACCTGGCAGAGTTTCCTCTCACAGAACGTTCAACAGTTCTATTTCCCCTGTGCACCTATGCACTTTCTCAATGCCCACCTGGAAGAGCTCTCAGAATCTTCAGTGATTCTGTCTCTTCTTCCAAACTCACAACATAGTCTGTCTTCTGTGCACTCCTTGCACTGGCTCAATGCCCACCTAGCAGAGCTTCACAGAATCCTCAGTGATTCTGGATTCTGTCTGAACTCACAACAGAGTTCCTTCAACTGCACCTTGTGTCTGTGCTCAATGCCCACTTGGAAGAGCCTTTACAGAACTCACAGCTAAGTTATGTCTGCAACTGTGTCTTCTCCCACACAACCTTGCCTCCAAGGTGTTCATCAACCTTGAGGTCTTCCTCCTGAGTTGTTGACTCCAGTTCTTGTGCCGCAGCACGTCTTTGTCTTACTCCGCAGAGTTCAGAAGTGCATCCTCTGTGCACTGGTATTCAGAGACCGTAGCACTCTATCATGCCCTCCTAACATGAAACCTCAAAGACCCCTCAAGCCTAAAAACCAAACAACTCCTACCGAATGCCTAACATACATACATTCACAGCATATAAAAGAACACACACAGACATCCATATAACACAGAACATGTGCAAGACAAACTGCTTCTGATTATATTAAAATGGAAAATGCATGTATTTAGAATGGTGTTCTCGAGCTCTCTCTGGCTCTACTCTTCTCATCTAGCTACCAAAATGAGATCTCTAAATCTCTTTTACCTGAGGGGCTCTTAGAGTGCTTCCCTCCAGGTCTACCTACCCTATTCAATTACATTGACTGGGTTGTCTAGTCCGGAATCAGATCTAGATCTCAACCGATCTAGCATTAAAGATGATCTACCTAACGCCTGCACAAAGGCACGACTCTACAGCTCACCAGCCTAAACATTAATTACATTCAATTTCAAATTCAAATGAGGCTGCGCCTCTCTCTTTAACGTTGAATGCACACACTCGACGTGGCTGGCTGGCTGGATGACTGACGTGGAGAGATGCTCCTGTATCAAACTCCTTAGCTGCAAAATCATGAGCTCCTGCTCATGCACTTCCCCTCTAAGCTGTTGGAAATCCTCCTGGATACCAAATAAGTCTTTGGAGCTTTCCATCTGCTCCATCTTCTTGCTGCTGCTGCTGCTGTTGCTTCCTTTCTGCTCAACCTCTCCTCCCTGGCAGTTTCTGCTGACCTCAACATCAACCTTCTGATCTCTTCGATCACTGCATCCAGTTGCTCCAATGGTTGGTCCTATTCATGCAGTCTCCTTAGCTGCAAAAATTTTCGGGACATGAGAAGATCACCATGATCTCCCATGCCTCCATCCATTTCCAAATTCACCTGTTGGATGTGCACACTCTACACTTTCACCCTTTGCTCCAGGGATTCAATCTGTTCCCATAGATCAGCAAAACAAATGTTGTCTGCCCCTTATTCCTCTGCTTCTACAACCTCCCCTGTTGCAGTCTTTTCAGCTTCCTGGCTGAAAATATTGAGCCATTCCTCAGAATGCTCATCATCCTCTTCGTCTACTTCCTCTTGTGCTTGGGCAGTCTCAAATACCTGCTCCAATTCCTCCTTGACAGTCATCGTCAACTGTGACTGTTCTGTTGTTGCACCATCTGCAACACAAATTTATGCCTCCTCCTAGGCAAGTGGTAGGAATATTTCAATTCCCCCAATCATCAGAAGATTTCTCATATCTTCCTCCTTTGTCAGCTGCACATGCTGATCCAACTCCATCTCTGAATTCACGAGACCCTCATACAGTCTCATCTGCTCGGTCAGCTCCTCCGGTTGATTCCAAATCATCTGCTCATCCCTGCCCTCTTGGCAATATGGGATGCTTCCGCTGCCCTCCTGGCAAACTATGAGATCAACCAATCCCATATTCATCAGCACTCCTTGCTGAATTGAACTCTCCTCCGAGTCCTTGAGACTTTCAGACAGTCTTGGATTTTCATCTCTGCCCACCTGGTAGTTTGAGATGCTTCCACTGCCCTCCTGGCAGTCCATGGAATCAACTAATTCCAACTCTGTTTGCTTGCCCACCCGGCAAACTGGAAACCTTTCGCTGCCCTCATGGTAGTCTTCAAGATCCCTCAATGACCTCATACCATTGCCCAGCTGGCAATGTAAAATTCCCTGGCTGTCCTCATGACAGTCTCTGAGATCCCGTAGCGATCTCATCTCGTTGCCCACCTGGCAATTGGGAATTTCCTCTCTTCCCTCCTGGCAGTGCTTGAGATCCTCAACCAATCCCCATTCAATTTATTCATCATCGAGTCCTCTCCCAGTCTCTGGTTCACAGATATAAATCACCTTTTCCTCTGTGGCCTTGAGGTTTTCATCATACCTCATCCACCCTTTTAACACCCTGCGCTGTCTCATGACCATCAGCTGCTTGACTAGCCATTTTTCTTTTTGCCTTCTCCATGGGAAATTCACGCATCCGTCTCCTCCTCCTATCCTACTGCATCCGCAGTTCGAGATTCTTTATGTTTTCTTTTAATTCATAGAGCTCTCTATCCCTTTTTTTATCCAATTCTGCAAGCTTTTCTGCTTTGCTTTTCTTCCTACGGCCTTCAGTAGCCGTCTTGATGTGTCTATCTGCCTCCCTAGAAAATATGATGCTGTCACTCTGCATCTTGAGTGTTTCTAGCTTCATCATATGACAGTCTCCCTGACTGTCTTCTTGATTGTTGCCTTCCTGCCTGAAATATATAGACAAGAATCAAGCTCTGATACCACTTGGTGCAGGCGCGATGCGCGAGCGACCTCCCCCTCGCGCTCCCCCTCTCTCAGGATCGATCACAATCCTCTTCTAAGCCAAAGTGGCTCTTTAGATCCCTTGCTGGAATCCTCTGCTTAAAACCCGATCCACAGGTCCTTTATAATCCCTCATGGCCTTCTGCACTTTACCGTGACTTTTCCCTGACTCAATATCAGGGTTCGGGGTTTCGTGCTTCCCGCTATCAAGAGTCACTGTACTCTTCGATCCTTGATCACCGATGAGCTCCTTTTCACCAACGTGCACCCCTTCTACCTTAGCTTTTGGTCCATGTGACCTCCCCATATATGACCGCAGTCATACTCTTCATCGGGGTTTCAGACTTTTCAATGCCAAGTTGCAAACATCCTTTGGATCCGCGATCCTCTAATTCCCGATGCACTTTAGCCCTCCAAGCTAAGCCCTGGCCAATGCGACCACTATTCCCATGATCATAGTCCTGTCTCCCATCGGGGCTATGGGGTTTCCAATGCCCAATTTCATATGTCTATGGGATTCCCGACTCCTCGAATCTCGACTCTCCGTTGCACTGACAGCTGGCTTCCACTATGGATCTTTCCTCAGCCCTGATGTGATGACAACTGGCCCCCACTCATCGGGGTATCGCAATTCACGATTTCAAAAGGTGTAGACACCACGTCCACGGGATTCCCGATATCCTGATGGACTAAACACTGATGGACGGCTTCTTTGTCAGCCCTTTCCCGATGACGCTGATCTCCTCCACGCGTCCCTTCCAGATGGACAATCTTGATTCCTCCGGGATTTCGAGACTTGTGATGTCCTAACTCCTTCAACCTCAGGAAATCTGATTTCCCGATGACTGCTATGCCGACTCTCTTCGGATCTCTGACACCTGTTCCTCTGAACGGACGACTCAGATTTTGCCGAGGTTTTCGACCTGGATTTCCCCGATCTCTTGTCCACGGGAATGCCGATTTCCCGATGCGCCAAAGTTTCGATGGCACTCGATCTCCACCACGTGTCTCTTCTAACGGGCGGTCCAGATCGCTTCAGTGTTTCGAGACTTGGAATGTCTCGATTCTCTTGCCCTCGAGAATCCCGATTTCCCGATGACTAAACCTCATGCAGCTCCTGTCCAATCTGACGGCTGACAGGATATTGCTCCAGATCTAACGGCTCAGATCATTCCTCCTCGACGCTGACTCCAAAGACTAAACTCTGAGTACCTTCTCCTGATCCAATAGCTGACAGGATTTCTATGTGAGATCCGACAGCTGTCGGTCTCCTCCTTCTGTAGGCTCCTCCTGAGCTCCTCCTGGACATGGAAATCAATGGTCCAGATCTCTCTCCTCCGCCGATCCGATGGCTATCGCTGCTCTCCTGAGCTTCTCAAAGGCTCAGACCCCTAAGATATTTGATCTTTCTTCTCCCACAGATGGAGAATGTTTAGATGCCTTCCTGGCTCTCTGTTTACTCAAGAAACCTCTTGCTGAGTCTCTTTGGGTGTTCAACAACCCAGTGAAGATCCTTCAGTGGACTCTTCCTTCAAATGGAAGAACTCAAAAGAGTTTTCTTTTCTTTTGTCTGTGCCTGTCTGCACCCTTACTCAATGCCCACCTGGCAGAGTTTCCTCTCATAGAACGTTCAACAGTTCTATTTCCCCTGTGCACCTATGCACTTGCTCAATGCCCACCTGACAGAGCTCTCAGAATCTTCAGTGATTTTGTCTCTTCTTCCGAACTCACAACAGAGTCCATCTTCTATGCATTCCTTGCACTGGCTCAATGCCCACCTGGCAGAGCTTCACAGAATCCTCAGTGATTTTGGCTTCTGTCTGAACTCACAATAGAGTTCCTTCAACTACACCTTGTGTCTGTGCTCAATGCCCACTTGGAAGAGCCTTTACAGAACTCACAGCTAAGTTCTATCTGCAACTGTGTCTTCTCCCACACAGGCTTGCCTCCAAGGTGTTCAACAACCTTGAGGTCTTCCTCCTGAGTTGTTGACTCCAGTTCTTGTGCCACAACACGTCTTTGTCTGACTCCGCAGAGTTCAGAAGTGCATCCTCTGTGCACTGGTATTCAGAGACCACATCACTCTGTCATGCCCTCCTGACATGAAACCTCAAAGACCCCTCAAGCCTGAAAACCAAACAACTCCTACCGAATTCCTAACATACATACATTCACAACATATAAAAGAACACACACAGACATCCATATAACACAGAACATGTGCAAGAAAAACTGCTTCTGATTATATTAAAATGGCAAATGCCTGTATTTACAATGGTGTTCTCGAGCTCTCTCTGGCTCTACTCTTCTCATCTAGCTACCAAAATGATATCTCTAAATCTCTTTCACTTGAGGGGCTCTTAGAGCGCTTCCCTCCAGGTCTACCTACCCTATTCAATTACATTGAATGGGCTGTCTAGTCCAGAATCGGATCTATATCTCCGTCGATCTAGCATTAAAGCCGATCTACCTAATGCCTGCACAAAGGCACGGCTCTACATCTCACCAGCCTAAACATTAATTACATTCAATTTCAAATTCAAATGAGGCTGTGCCTCTCTCTTTAACATTGAATGCATGCGCTCGACGTGGCTGGCTGACTGACGTGGAGAGATGCTCCTGCATCGGTGTCTCTCCTTTTCATCTTGTGTATGGAGTTGAGGCCATTTTTCCTTCTCAGCTTGCCTTGCCTGTGGAAAAATTCTTCCAAGACTTCCAAGGAGAACCCGATGATATGATGAAAAGAATACATCAGCTGGTAGAAGTGCAATAGACTAGGGTTCAACTATTGGACAAAACACATGACCATCAACAAAAGATCAAGAAGGCCTTCGACAAGAAGGTAAGCAAAGAGGATTTCCAGCTGAGAGATATACTACTCAAATGGGATGCACCCAAGCAATACAAAGGCAAGAAGGATAAATTGGAAGCCCTGTGGATTGGACCCTTTAAAGTTTTTGAGGTGTTTTCAAATAATACTTACAAGTTGTAGAATTTGGAGCATGCTCAAGTTTTTGGTGGCCCTATAAATGGGCATTTTCTGAAAAGGTACTTTGCTTGAGCCATGCGTGGATTTTTCATGCCATTGTAAATATCATCCTTATTTTTGTTTTAATAACTAACCCCATAGCCCTATGATAAGGCACTGAAGCTATTGAAGTTCTTAAAGCCTCACAAGGAGGTCTCTATCCCCCATGGAGCCTATGTTAGCACAAGTTTTTGATAAAATGATATTTTGTTTCCGTTAGGAAATAACTCCTTGGTAAAGAAATGCAAGAAAGGGGTCTTAGCATGACCCACATTTGGTTTTTTATCCTAATTTTTTGATGACTTGACAGTTTTGGCGCATTATGCTAAGGAGTGCGCAGATCTCAACGGCTAAGCGAGGCGCACTCAGATCTACGGTCGGAAACAACAACTCGGACCCCACGACATGTCGCCCCCACAACAACTCAGACCCCCCCCCCACTCTTTACTTGTTACTGCCTACCCCACTCTCTGAGCGAACCTCCATAAGGCCTCCCAATACCTCCCATGCTTCCACTGACACTTGTCCTCCTCTCACACTTCCGCACACCTTTCCATTTTCCAATTTATATTTCTTTCCCTCTCACCTCCCGACATCTACCTTCCACTTACACTCCATGTCCTCCACTATTGTTGTTGTCTACCCCCTGACCTATCACACCGCTCTACCACCACATCCCTTTCTCATTTTTCACATCACCCTCACACCTTTACACCTCATCTCTCGCATACTAGAGCTCACGCATTCCCAGTCACCACCAACTGCATCCTTCCACATGGCCATCATTCATTTGTTGTACCATGTGGGTTTGCGCCAAGCTCATCACCAACTCACCATTATCGGCATCCACGTTCACCTGCTAGTTATCTCTGCAAAGGTCCAACAAAAATTCAGGTGGCAGAGGTTCAGAGCAAGGCCATGACGTTTTCAAGGTGTCGAGTTGACTCAGGTCCCATCCTAATCCCGATGAAGGTAGTTAATGAAAGTGAGGGAGGTGGTTGAAACCTTGTCTCACCCCATAAATGGAAATCTTGAAAGGAATGGCTGTGGAAGCAGAATGTCATCCCAGACTGATCTGAGCTCGCATCTAATAGAGAAGGTTCAGACGAAAGAGCTCGCGTTTGACAGAAGACTGCATGCACAATCTAACAGAGAAGACACATATGTAAATCCTTGAATGCAGTGACTCGATCACACCTCTGGTGGTTGTAGACAATTTTGAGTATAAATAGGCAGTTTGGATATTTTGTTATGGTTGTATGGTTGAGCTAGTCTCCCTGATTGTAATATTTTGATGAAACATATTGACTCTTTGGTTATGTACTCAATTTGAGACTTCGAAGGTTACTGGTTATGAACCCTCATGCCAATCGATTTGAATATGTTGATCAAGTTGTTGAATGGTGCAAAATTACGCTAAGGCATGAAAGTAATCCGTCAAGGGATGTGCAAAGGTGTGTCTATATATACATGTTACACATGTATACATGATATTTTTATTCATGTGATCAAATTTATATGATCTTCAATCATTTTCTTGATAAATTTCAAGTTAACAAGTTCTTGTATTGTGCAGGTTTGTTTGGTATGCTGGAAACCAAGATGTAAATGGATCAATCCCATATGAAGCTGGTACAATACATGGGACATGAAAAATGCATTCAGTTAAAACAAAACACTATCAAAATGTGTTTTCATTTGATAGAAGAAATGAGCCTTGTTTTTGTTCAGTTTGCATAGAGGACACATAATCCATAGAGATTTGCGAAAACAAAAATGTGGAATATGTTAAAGCTTGGAGACATAATGAACTTAGTATAAAAGGGAAAATGTCACTTGCAAGCTCAGAGGAGATGGAATCAAATGAAACTATAGTGTCAGTTGATGGCGATAGAGTTTCTAATCTTGTTAGAGAAGGTATTTTTTATGTTTCGATTGTTTGAAAATATATTTGTTAAATATTTAAACAACTTGTAGATGTACTTGTAAGTTGGATATATAAAATTTACATATATAGTAGATGAGTTTAACGACACGTGCATGTGTGCTAATCTAACACAAACTACTTGTTGGAACATATCAAATTATTTGTAGGAGATGTCTTTGTCATGGTTTCACCTGTAGACAACACTGAAAACGTGAAATATTATTTGATGCGATGGATAGAACAAAATATTAGGTTATTAGAAGATTTTGATAATAACAATTTTATATATGAAAGAGGATCCATCGTATTGAAAGGATATTTTTTTCAAGAAACCCATCAAACCAATAGTCATGTTCACTTTCAATACTATCAGTGGGATGTCATAATTTGTCAATATAGTCATTTGGTATTTGAAGCGCGCATAAAGTTAATATAATTTCAATCAAGAAAAAAAACAAAATATAGAAAATGGAAAATGTCCAAATTTGATCATGAATGAATAATTGAAGATGGCATACGATTACGATTTCTTTAAACAAGTGATGTATACATTCCAGAATTTACGAAATGAAATGAACAATGGCTAAAATGAATCTATGGAAGCTTGAGAAGTACATAAGCTCTACAAGAATGTGTATTCAAATATTCATGCAATATATGCTTGCATTTATATTTTCATATATATAAAATGTTATAAATATCTAACACGTATTTGTCAACCTATTCACATTACAAAATAATCACATTACAAATAATCACATGTTATAGTAACGAGCTACAATACATTATAGTTAATTAATGTTATAGTTACTTAATGTACTATACATTATTCATATTGACATATCACATAATGGTTTAATGGTTTATGTGTTGTCATATTTTTTGGTGTATCCCATGAACTATGTTAATATGCCACCCACCTATTGTACGATTTGTCAGGGTGTCGTAGAACTCAACTCAAAATTTCTCATTCACTCAATTTTGAACATGCCATTTTGCATACTCACTTGTGAACTTGACTTAGTGGGAACCTCCAAACCTAAATTAGTGGGATCATTCTCAAAATATTTGACATGGTTTGAAGTTGGAGTTTACCCACATGGAGACTTGGAAGAAATCCTGCCTAGTTCTAGTGTATCATCTATGTACTAGCTCAATTTTGAAATTTAATGATAAATTTATTATTTACATTTCCAATTCTATTTTTCTCTTAAACACCTCTCCCTTCCATTGTGACTTCATGTCATTTACAATTTTGGTTCTGTTGTTCCTGAGTTTATACTTTAAGGCTCTAAAGTATATTGTCAAGGCATCCGAAAAGATAAAGAGAATTAAGGGGTAAGAATCAATTGTGAAGGGTACATCAAAGTTGGTTTCTCAACTGTCTCTATTTAGCTTCTCATTGTTCTTGGATGTTGATATCTCTCTCGATAAATGCCCATGAGCGTTCTAATTCGACCCGTGTAGTTGTTGTTTACAGGATGGTATTAAATAAGTTCAAAGCAATGCTAGTTTGATCTTGAAGGCCAGTTTCTATGTTAGGCTGTCTATTATTTGGGACAATCATGGGGAGTAAAATTTATTGAATTATAAAATGTTTAAAGATTTGTTTCTTCAGTTTTGAGGGATGAAATAGAAAATGAATTTTGGAACTCAAAATAATAACACAATAACAGTAGAGGTCTTTTCCTGTACTTGAAACAATTTGAGAATAGTAAAATAATAACAAAAGTAACGTTGCCAAAAAATATGAGGCTTTAATCATCAAAAGAATCTCATATCATAATAGAAGGAGGAGAGAAAAGTGAGATTTCTAATGAAGTATAAAATATAATCATCCAAATGACCTACAGGTCTTGAAACTACTGATAGCAATCACATAGGAAAAACTGTAAATGATTAGATAATCAAATAAATTCAAACTACAATAGAATTTTGAATTAAACTATAGCTGATCATTCATTAGAAAGACATGGAAAGAAAGATGTTGAAAGATATTGAAAACAAATAAAGGAACACATAGCTTCAAGTTGACAGAATTTAGAATCTCTTCTGCATTATCTGTATCACTGTAAATCGGAAAACTTCTAATACAATTGGCTCCCAAAAAACAAAAAGTCTCTTCTCAGTCTTGTGAAATTATATTTATACATGATCACCAGACTTTTCTTTTCTGCTGGTGATTAACCAACTTCTGAAAACTAACGGTTACATGAATGTGAAATACTGAACCGTTTATATTTCTATCTTTATCTTATTTGATTAATTTCGATGATGAAATTTTCAAAATAATACTTTATGTCTTCGTTGATGAACTTCCTTCTTCTGTTTTAAGACAACGAATACATTTTCCCAGAAACTGCATCAAAACTCTAGGAGGTTCTAGAATATATTTCACCTCAAATAGGAAGAAATTTCTCTTTAGTTCAGGCAGACGGTCTTCGATTATCTTTCTCGTGAACTTAATAGTTTGTAACTTTAAGTTCGACATCACTAACCATTTGTCAATTTGAGTGACATTGATTACCTTTATTTGTGGCATTTCTACCTGAATTTATTCCAGATCCTCCTTGAATCTTAATTGATGCTTACCAATGTTAATTTCTCCTAACAACCCTGGACAGTTGTTTCTTCCCATGTTCAATGAAGCTTTCTCTAAAAGGTCGAAAATTCCTTGACAGTCATCATTAACCTCTCTGGTTATTCTCTTGTTTTCTGCGAGGTTTGTCTCCCATACATTGAGTATTATATCACCTTTAATCTGCTCTGAAACATATAGTTTTTTAGTCTCTCCGATCTCCTCTTTTGTTGAAAGATCCACTGCTTTTTGAAAAGTTGTTCTGGTTACTTTCACTTCTCTCTCTTTCAGGAGAATACTCTCCAAGGATTTACTTGTTTCCTGAAAGTAATTTTGAATAAATTCCATCTTAAAGAACACTCTCTGTTTCTCTTTTTATATCTTTGTATGTATTTCCAACACCTGGGCTTCGAAGATTTCAAGCTCTACCACTTGATTTTGAATGGAATTAATCTTATTTTGTAATTGTCTATTCATTTCTTCTCGTTGTAGGACCTCTGCTTGACTGACCTGTATCTTCAGGTTTGTGTCATCTAAGCTTGCTTTCAGTTTTTGAATTTCTTGAATGTCATTAAATCTGGCTCGTTCTAGACCCTTGTTTATCTCCCGACTGATACTTCTTTCAGTCTCCTTTAATTGACTTTGTAGTTGAGCTATCATCTGATCTTTCTGCTGCAACATAGTTTTCAAATTACCCATAGAGTATAAATTTGCCGATGTTAAGGCTCCCATTGTGCCTGCTATTTCTGTAGCAAATTCCCCCTCTTCAAGTTTTTGTCCATCTACAATGATCTTATGATTTTTTATCATCATGTCTCCTCTTGGATGCATTTCCTATTTCAGGATAGCCTTCCTCTTTTTACTTAAAAAGTAATCAGAGGAAGGAATCTCATCCCTAAAAATAGGTTCAAGATCAATAACATATAGAGCTCCCTCTTGGGGGTTTCCATAGGTAGACTGCAATGGGGTCAAAGAAGTAATAGGACTTCCAAGCTCCATTGATGTTGTTCCTCCTACTTTTTTGGGAAAATCCTCAGGGATTTCTAGAGATGTTTCCAACTCCTTTCCTTTCCCTGACTCTGAGTTCTTGATTTCTGGAACTTCTATTCTTAGTGAAGGCATTTAAGTCTCCTTCAAACTTTCCTTTGTATTTGGTTTATCCTGTGCATCTGATTCAAAACCTGGGGGAGGTCCTTCCTGCTCTGGAGGGGGGGTCGTGGATTCACCCTGCAAAATCTTTGGCAAACAACTTCGCCTGTGACTTTGGAAGGACATGAAACCAGTCTGTAAGTCGGGTGATAAGGCTCGTACCCTATTCAATACCTCCTCATAGGCTTTAACCTATTTGAATATATCATCATAAGTAGAATTTTCATGTTCATAATCTTTCATATTGCAGTGCATCAAATGTCTTTTCACAAGTTGATAAGGGTCATGCTTTCTATGCTCAATATCTACCAGTTTTATTTCTTTGAGCGCTTCTGGTTCCACCTTGGAATGGCCCAAGTTTAGTAATGAAAATTTCCCGATATGCACAGGGAAGATTGGCCAGGATTTCTTTTGAGCCGCCTTTAG
The DNA here is from genome assembly GCA_009831015.1 of Picea engelmannii. NCBI lineage: Eukaryota > Viridiplantae > Streptophyta > Pinopsida > Pinales > Pinaceae > Picea > Picea engelmannii. Next base: position 16,489 of record ML825551.1, on the reverse strand, counting down.
CTCTATTCCTATACCGCCTTTCACTATTTGGTGTGCTACCTCCCTCAATACCAGTCTGTCTGGGAGAAATTTTGGAAGTGCATGAGGGGGGATTGAGCACCCATAAACCCTAATGTAAGAGAATTTTTCATCGATGAACCAGTCGGCTATTGCTTTGAGGTTTTCTAAGACTATCTCAGAAATGTGAGGGGGTTCAAATCCATAAAACATTTTATGCATTGGAATTACTATGAAATGAAAAATTTCGTAAAATGCATTCTTAGCATTTTCTTCCCATAGCATAGAGTGATACTCGTCAATGGGTTCGGGGTAGGTTATGTTCCAACTCCAATTCATCAGGGGAAATGGAGTTACAAAGCAGATTGCATCCATGATGTACGCCGACATGTAAAAGGCCACTGAATGACCTTTAGATCTTGCAACTCTGCAATTTGAAACCTCTTGGGCTAGGTTATTAGGCAAAATCTTGCTCCAGTTAAAAGTGTATCCTTCTGATGCTTCTTCTAAAAAGGGCACCCATTCTGCGGGAAAATTATAGAGGTTCTTTTTGCCAAAGAGTCTTCACAACATCATGGCTACATAAACCATGTATTCATTTAAAGATGCGGTGGCATAATTTCCGTGAGTGTCGGCCCTAAATTTTGATGGACATCTCCACAATTCTTTGATTAAATCGGGATAAGTTCGGTCTGCTTCAGTACACTCCTTCCTTTGAAATTCAGCTATAAACTCAACATTATAAATGTACTTAGGATTTGGTGAGAGTTTGTACATTACTTGTATATGCTCTGGCCTAAATGAGCCGACAACGACCGCTTGATCGTTTAAAATGCTTCTTGTTGGGATATCTACCTTCTCCAAGGCCCAATTGATCATGTTGTTGTATGCCATGAGCCGAGGGCGTGATGCGATCTTATGAAGCTCCGATTCTGCTATATCCCGAAGGTGATTCTCAGAATCAGCAGGAGAATTTTTGATTTCGTAATCCAGGAGTTCATAGATTTCTCTCCAGGATTTAATTGAGTCGATGGCGTGTGGCATAGTGTCGGATATGATATCTCCTTCTGGGTTAAGCATCTCCTTTGTATCTTCACTCTTCTTTGATGCTCACTTTGGCGCCATATCTCTATGTTAGATGGAAAACCTGTCACAGAAAAGAAGCATATAAGCTTGGCTGAATGCGTCTTACACCTGATAGCATGAACCAGGATAAATTGCGAAACACAAACCTTTAATTATTTTTTAACTTATTTAATGATGAAGGTACTGAAGCAGCTGACAAGAAATTAATACCTTAAATGCAGTGAATATTTCTGAGATACGCATTAGTGTCACATAAATCAATTGTTATCTATTCTTAATGTGGCCGTATTTCGACAAATCTAGATTCAAAATTTGAAAGACTTCATTCAACGGTACTGAAAATAAGAAAATACCTAAGAAGTTTAATTACCCTTAATCATGTTTTTAAAACAGAGTTAGTTCAATTTAAACGTTGATTATAGTTCGAGACTTCGTGTTTCAGGGTTTTGGGGATCGTGGATACATGAGGTAGGTCATTGCTAAACCCTGATTCCTGAAATTGCGAAATCACGATAAGATTAGGTTAGGCCTTAACTATCGTATAAGTAAATTAATTAATCAGAATTAAAAACTAACCTCCATTCTTTTGGGAAATCGGGGATCGGGATTTCGTGATTCAATTTGCATGGAAAACATATGGTTTCGAGTAGACCCAAATCCCGAAAGATTTAAAAAAAAATGTTAATCAACTCCTTTAGGGTTTAAATTACCGTGATTAAAAAATAACTTTACAAAAAGTGCGCCAGGACTTTAAAAACACTTTTGTTTTATTTGCCTTTGATTATTTAAAGAATAAATCTTGTCAAGACTTCGGTACCGGGCTTTTGGAAATGATAGCGAGGGTTATGCTTTATGAAAAGTCGAAACCCGAAAAAGGGAAGTTTTGGTCTTAGAGATAAAAACTTTAAAAACTGTTTCAACATAGGCTCCAATTGGGGACCTCATCTTCTTGTTGGACGAGGAGAACGAGTACACTTAGTGCCTTTATTGGGTAAATGGAGTCAAAGGCTTATTTCTGTGGAACTTGCTTAGGAAGGGGATACAGAGGGAAAAAGAGATTTCATCTTTACTTCTGAAAAGATTTTCAAAACTCCCAACGTTGTAAACTCAGCTGCAATCTCATTCATGATCTTCTCCTTCTCGCTACTGAATTTAAATCTGCTTTAAGATGATCAAAACAATCCTAGGAAATCCAACAGATCTTGCGGCTTTTGGCTTGCATCAAACGAAGTAAATTTCATGTTTTTAATTGGGGAGCCCTGTCTGAACTTGGTATGCAGATCAGATTTCAAAAAGGCTGGTAACCAAAGTTGAGTGAAATTTACGTATGATAGCCTTACAGATACCTCATATATTGCTTCACTGTCGGCGAGCCTGTTCAGTACCCCGGTGAAGTTATCTGTCCCTTTTTACTGAATTTCCTTTCACCACTTCGAATCATAATTATGCATTTAAATGTTGAGACGAGGGCAATCATTTCTAAATTTCCTTTAATCGTCTTCTTGGACTAGATGGGGGCAATCAAATATGAATTTCCTTTCACCATCTATCTTATATTTTACTTTTTGAACACGAAGTGGGGGAAATCAGTGGTACTAAGTATACCAGGGATGATACCTGTGTAAAATTTGCAGTGGAGGTCTGTCCACTTGCATTCATTACCCTGGACCAACCTTTTCTTAACTTTCAAAGCACCTTAGCCCACAGGGAAAATGGGAAATATTACTTCCAGGGGCCTTCCTTCGAGCAAGCCTCAATCCTTAGAAACTGTTAAGAAACCTAGGAGAGTCAAGATCAACCTACGCATAACTTTGTTTAGTCGGAGAGTCAGGAGTTATGAGGACTGGCTTACCTTTTAAGATCTGTTTTCCAACTTCCAAAGCTAAGACGTAATCTCTTCTCCCTCTGTGGGAAACCCGGAAAGATGCTTGGTTTTTTAAGAAGGCAAAACCGAGGGTAGAAAGGGGCGATGGAGAAAGACCTAGAAATCGAAAAACATGGGTCATGGATTAAACCCAACTCTTAGAACCCTTTCTCGGAGACGCTTTACTCTTTCTGCTTATTTTAATTACCTCTTATATTTATCTAGGTGAAATTATTAGGACCCAGAGTAAGAACTCGTTCTTTTAGTGACATATCACACTTACAAGATGATCACTGCACTTTAGAGACATTTGTTTGAAAAATAGACTTCTTTGGAATTTGCATCTTTGCCTTACCATTTTCGTTCTCTTTTGAAATAACGAAAAATCTTTTCTATCACCTATTTTCGGCGAATTTATCTTCCGATATATGGCCGTCTGTTTGCCCCTTTTGCTTGTTTGGGTTGCAAGCTAGGATCATGTAAGGGAACAATACGAAGAGTATCAGGGATTTAAAAGAATTGAATGCATTGAAAATTTTGTATCTCTACTTCTAGAAAAACATTGACCTATTTTATTTTTGATGAAAGTAGACTTACCAAAAAAATTATGAAAATAAAAAAGAAAACACAAACCGGTATATACAGTGGGAATTTTGGAAACCAATTATTCCATATAGTGTTTTAAATAACGCCCGTTGACAGGGGCGTTGAGGATTTTACCATCCAAATTCTCTAACAGAAACAATTTTTTTCCTTCAGGAGCTGTAACCTTGAATGGTCCGTACTAGATGTGATTGAATTTACCATGTTTTGCCGAGTCCTCCTTCCTAGCATCCCATTTTAAAACCAAATATCTGGGGAGAAATTCTCTGTCTTTGGCCTTACGATCAAATAACGTTTTCATGTTGTCCTGGTATTTCTGCAACCTTTCGTCCACTTCGACCATGTGTTGTTGGACTTCAATAAGCTGGTTTATTCTTCTTGTGACATGATTTGGTTCTTCTTTATCATCTTGCCAAATTTTCATTACGGGAAGCGCTAGATTTATAGGTAATACTACTTTGGTCCCGTACACCATTTGGAAAGGAGAAGTGTCGATAGACTTTTTCGTGCCTATCCGATTTTCCCACAAAGAGTATTTTAAATGCACATGCCAAGATTTCTTGTTTTCGATCAACACTTTCTTAATTATATTGATCAGGCTCTTGTTTGAAGACTCGACCAACCCATTTCCCTGGGGGTAATATGCCATGGAATGACCAAGCACAATATTGTACTTTTGGCAAAAACTGACCATAGCCATAGATTTAAAGGCCCGGACGTTATCTGTGACTATCTTTCAGGGGCAACCGAATCTAGACAAAATGTTCTCTTCTAAGAAATCTATTACCACCGAATCCGTAGCCCTTCTAGTTGGAATAGCCTCCACCCATTTGGTGAAGTAATCTGTAGCAGTCAGGATCCATTTATGTTGAGCGCTAGAATGAGGATTAATTTTGCCTATGAAATCTAATCCCCATTGTTGAAAAGGGGCTTACGTTTTGACCAGAACCAACGACATTGCTGGGAGTTTATGTTTGCCTATGAACAACTGACAAGGGTTGAAAGCTCGGACCTTGGCATTGACGTCTGAGAAAAGTTTGGTCCAATAGTATCCTGCCCTCAGAATCTTATAAGTCGTTTCCATCCAGGCATGATGTCCTCCACAGACTCCTTCGTGAAATTGGCTTATGACCTTCTCTGTTTCTAATTCAACCAAACAAACCAACAGGAAGCCAAGTGGGTCCTTCCAATACAATTGTCTTTCGGATATATAGTACTTGACCGCATGCATCTTCAACATTATGGATTTGGATGGGGGTAATTCACTTAGGCACTTCAAGGTCAACAGGTAGGACACTATGTCTTTGTACCAATCCGATGAAGCAAACTTCTCTTCGATTCTGATTTTAGTTATTTGTTCATTGAGCTTGTTCATGTCCACACACTCTTCACCTCCCTGTAGGCCATTTATTCCGAGAGATTTGAAATTTAATTCAACTAAGAGTTTAGCCAAACCTTGTCCCTTTACTAGTCTCATTGGTTTTATCTCCAGGTCGAATTCTTGAATTTTGGCAAGCCACCGTCCTCTTTTGCCATCACTATCATACTGAACCAAAATATCTTTTACGGAGCTGGTGGGTACGTACGCAATTACCTTGGAATGCAACATGTAGGTTATGAAAGCCTTTAACGCCTTCACCATAGCATATTCTTGTTTTTCCATGATATCATATCTGACTTCAACGTCTCTAAGACTTTTGCTAAAAAAGGCTATCGGTTGCTCGAAACCTTCTTCATTTTTCTGGAGGAGTACTGCGGCAAGTGTGTGTTTGGAGGCGAATGAGAAAATAAGAAAGTCCTTTAGATAATTAGAGCTTGCTAGTACAAGTGCCTCACTTATAACCTTCTTGATGCGTGCAAACGATGCTTTGTCTTCTGTTGTCCATTTCACTTCATTGTTTTTCTTTAACATATCTGCGATCAATTTCACGATTTCAGCAAAGTTTGGAATAAATCTCCTCAAAAAAATTATTTTTCCTAAGAATGACTGAATCTCTTTTACATTCCTAGGGATATTTATTGTGTCTATAGCTTCAACTCTTTTAGGATCAATTTTAATTCCATCTCGAGACACAATATGGCCCAAGAGTTTACATTCTTGCATAGAAAAGTGAGACTTTTTTGGGTTTAAAGACAAACCAAACCTGCGACATTTCTCAAACGTCTTCTTGAGATGTATCAGATGATCTTCATCATATTTAGAAAAAACGGTTAGATCATCAAGATAGATAACCACAAATTTGTCTCTTTCGCCAATGAAAGCGATATCCATAGCACGTTGGAAAGTAGCACCTGCATTCATTAAACCAAAAGGCATCTTGTCATACATAAATGTACCCCAAGGGGTGGTGAAGGTTGTTTATTCTTTATCGTGTTCACTGACGGCAATTTGATTGTACCCAAAAAACCCATCGATCATCGACATCCTATTTTCCCCAGCTACTTTTTCTAAAATGTGATCCATTTTGGGTAGGGGTAATTGTCTTTGAGGGAGGACTTATTTAGATTTCTAAAATCAACACATAGTCTAATTTCCCCGTTTTTCTTTCTAACCGGGACCGGGTTTGCTACCCAATCGGAGTATCTCAGTGGTACGATTATTTTTTCATATAGGAGCTTTTTGACTTCCCTTTCGACCACAGGCAATAAAATAGGATTGATTTGTCTGAGTTTTTGTCTAAAGGGTTTGACACCAAGCTTTAGGGGTATCTTATGTTCAATCATAGTGGTGTCATAGGTTCTCATCTCTTCATATGACCAAGTGAAAACATCCTTGTACTTTCTAAGCAACTCCGAGTATTTACTTTTGGTTTCTGGGGACAGATATTTGGATAGTTTCACTACCCGAGGGTTTTCTTTAGTACCTATGTCACAGTCCTCAACCTCTTCAAGTTGAGGCTATAGAGTGGATCTTGAAGGGATATCATCTTGATTGAATAATATTTCCAACGGAATTAGGCCCTTGGGGATCTAGTTATTTTTAAGAATGAGCATTCGATGATTCACTATTTTATTGTGGAACTCTTGAGGATCCTCCCCTTCCTGCATGATCCAAATAGGATCATTTTGGTTTTCTTGGTCAACGTTCGTTTCGGAAAACTCGTCTATTGATTCTAAAAATTTGTGAAGTTGTTCATCATCCTCAAAGACTTGCCAATGCTGTATGTTATTCGGTATAGAAGGTTGGTGCCTCATTTGTATGTGGTACTTTAGTTTAAACGCGGTGGGAGGTGTGAAAGTTGAGGCTGCTTTGGCTAACGCATCAGCCTGTTGGTTTTCGGTTCTTGGAATGAAATGAACCTTGCCAGAGGAGAAGAAATTATCGATCAGATCCTAGACGCAATTCCTGTAGGACCTCAACCTAGGATGTTTGGCCTAGTACTGTCGGTTTACCTGTTTTATGATTAAATCGGCGTCACCAAAGAATTCGAGGTTTTTTATTTTCATTTTCCTAGCGGCTTCTAATCCTAACACTAAGGCTTCATACTCGCATACATTATTTGTGCAGTCCACATTCCACTGTAGCCTATAGGAAAAGGGGATTACAAATTGATCATCAGGAGCCACAAGGAGTGCCCCTGCTCTAGCTCCAAAGTAGGATGAAGCACCGTAAAAAAAATCTTCCATACACCAGTGCTATATACATTTTTTTTTATTTTTTCTTTTTTTGTTTTCTCTTCTGTACAACTTTCATCTATATCTACATCAATATCGTCATCAATGGATGAGATACAATTACCTAAATCTTGATCAACAATATATTCAGGGTGGTTATTTGGGTTATGTGGATCACCTACCGTGAATGCCAACCTATTTTCTCTGTATAGACGCATGTACTGTCCTCCAAAAAATGGAATCGTAGCATATGTCATGTCAAGCTAGAGAGATCCTCCAAGCTTGGCAGCCGATGACCTAGATAACAACATACCATATTTCAGAGGGATATCGGCGACCACTACGTCCATAAGAATGTTTTTTGTGGGTATTTGTGCCAGGTTTACCACCGAGTCTTTAATAATGCCTATGCATTTGGCTTTTCTTGAATCAAATGAATATAAATCTCCATGAGGCCTAGTGATTTCGAGACCTAATTTATCCATAATGGCTTTAGGCATCACATTGTGGGATGCTCTAGAATCAAGCATGCAGTTATGGAGTAGGTGGTCAAACAAGGATAACGTGATAGAGAAGGGGGAAACAATGTCCTTCGCACCTTCAACATGTGGACCAAAAACTATGTTTGGCTTGTCATCTTCTAAGTTGATGACATCGGCTTGGATTTCATCTTCTGAAAAGCTAATCATCTTGGCAATTTGTTTTCTGTATATGGGATTTTTAACTAGTTCAAAAAGTGGGATAGGGATTTTGATTTTGTTTATTTCATTTTCCAGACTAAAATTTCCCAGGGCCTTGTTGCTCTCTATGTTTGGGGCCTCCATTCCTTTCTTTTTAGCTTTTCTTTGTGGTGCGGATTTGGTTTCACTCACAGAGACCTGTGTTTTCACGGCGGGTGTTCCTACTGACTTTGACTTGACAGGTTGCGTGTCAGCAGTGTGGGTTTTTGTAGTCTATTTCTGAGCAACCTTTGGAGCCTCTTCATCAGTTTCACCCCGAGGAAAGATCTTTTTTGTTGGGGCGGTTGGAAGTCTCTTGTTCCCAGGTCTTAAATTGTATTTCTGGTGTAGTTCGATTATAATATCATCTGCGATACCCTGATAGGTCAAATCTTCAGAAGTACCACTACTAACATCGTCTTCCGATCTAACTTCTTTATTTAAGGATTTTTCGTAATCTTGTCTTGATAAATAGGGTGATTTACTATCGTCGCCAAGATTATTCATATCCTCATCTAACTCTTCAAATTCTTCTAGGTCTTCCTCTCCAATGAAGTTTTCACTTTTGAAGGGGTTTGTGATTTTTTGATCCTCATTCTTAATTGTTTTCTGTGGGGCTTGAGGATCAGGATTCCTTCGTAAATCCTTTCTAGGAAAATGATCCCTTTTTTTATTTATCTAGTTCCATTTTTGAGATCTTATTTGACAGTTCTCTAATTACCTTAGCCATCTCGTCTATTTTATCTCCCAAGGATTTCCCTGATCCTGAGGATCCACCTTGTTCTTTGAATTTCCTACTTTCTTTGTTCCTGATTTCTATTATTGCTTTTAATTTCCCTGATGCCATCATGTTCGATTCGATTTCTAGGGCATCATCTTGCATTTTCGTGAGATCTGTTGATCTCCTTTCTCTCAATAATAGAGCGAAATCAGGATCAAAAGCTCCAACGAAAGTCACCTTTGTTGCAGGTTGAGAAGGTTTGACCTCGACCGGATTTTATTATACAACTTGTTAAACCTTTCCATGAAGTTGAGAACTGATTCTGAGTTTTTCTTTCTAAGGGCTCTGAATTCAGTTAGGTAATAGAGATGGTCTCTCCTCTCCCCCCATTGTCTGATAAAAGTGTTTTCAAGTTCTTCGCAAGATCTTAGAGATCCTGGAGCTAAGGCTCGGAACCAGGTCCTCACCTATCCTTCGAAAGTCTGAACGAGGAGTCTAGAATAGACATATTCGTGTTCGATTCCAAGGATGTCGACAAATTGGTCAAAGAAATTTATGTGTTCTTGAGCGATTAAATCTCCTTCCCCTGTAAATTTGGGAAGGATTTTCATATAGTTTTCGGGAAGGTTGTGTAGGGGAATTGGGAGGACAAGGGGGGCATATCTGGCAGCTACCTTAGCAAAGATTCTAGGAAGCAGTGCTTGGCCGCCTGCTGGTCCTCCTGGGGCACCGCCTCCAGCTCCTGCGCCTCCGTGTGTAGCCATTGATGGATTTGAGGTTGAAACTTGGAGTGTGTGAGGAGAAGGTTCATAGAAGTTTGGGGTATACTCTTCAGGAAAAGAGAACGTATTGTTTGAAGGGGGAAGTGAGACGGATCTCTGAAGTGTTTCCTTAACGTTCAACTGCGTAAAATTAGGCTGACAAATAGTATGTATGGGTGAAATGATTTGTTTAAGGGATCTTCGTGATTTTAAAATCTTTTCCGGATCCGAGACTGGTGAGGTTTGCTTGTCGTCCGGGTTCTTTCTAGTGTTCTTTCAGCTAAAATCTAGTTTACTTATCGTGGAGTCGCCAAGTGAAAAATGAAGGTAGCCTTAAAAGGTTTTTCTATCTTTGTTCACTATCAAAGAAAGAAAGTGTCAATGTCGTTCTTCCCAGGGAAAAGTTTCATTTCTTCGGTCCCCGGAAACGGTGCCAAAAAGATGTTGTTCCTGAGTTTATACTTTAAGGCTCTAAAGTATACCGTCAAGGAATCCGAAAAGATAAAGAGAATTAAGGGTTAAGAATCAATTGTGAAGGGTAAATCCGAGTTAGTTTCTCAATTGTCTCTGTCTAGCTTCCCATTGTTCTTGGATGCTGATATCTCTCTCGATAACTGCCCATGAGCATTCTAATTCGACCCGGGTAGTTGCTATTTGCAGGATGGTATTAAATAAGTTCAAAGCAATGCTAGTTTGATCTTGAAGGCCAGGTTCTATGTTAGGATGTCTATTATTTGGGACAGTCATGGGGTGTAAAATTTATTGAATTATAAAATGTTTAAAGATTTGTTGCTTCAGTTTTGAGGGATGAAATAGAAAATGAATTTTGGAACTCAAAATAATAACACAATAACAGTAGAGGTCGTTTCCTGTACTTGAAACAATTTGAGAATAGTAAAATAATAACAAAAGTAACACTGCCGAAAAATATGAGGCTTTAATCATGAAAGAATCTCATATCATAACAGAAGGAGGAGAGAAAAACGAGATTTATAATGAAGTATAAAATATAATCATCCAAATGACCTACATGTCTTGAAACTACTGATAGAAATCACAGAGGAAAAACTGTAAATGATCAGATAATCAAATAAATTCAAACTACAGTAGAATTTTAAATTAAACTATAACTGAATATTCATTAGAAAGACATGGAAAGAAAGATGTTGAAAGATATTGAAAACAGAGTAAAGGAACACATAGCTTCAAGTTGACAGAATTCAGAATCTCTTCTGCATTATCTGTATCACTGTAAATCGGAAAGCTTCTAATACAATTGGCTCCCAAAAATCAAAAAGCTTCTTCTCAGTCTTGTGAAATTATATTTATACATGATCACCAAACTTTTCTTTTCTGTTGGTGATTAACCAACTTCCGAAAACTAATAGTTACATGAATGTGAAATACTGAATCATTTATATTTCATCTTTATCTTCTTTGATTAATTTCGATGATGAAATTTTCAAAATAATACTTTATGTCTTCGTTGATGAACTTCCTTCTTCTGTTTTAAGACAACGAATACATTTTCCCAGAAACTGCATCAAAACTTTGGGAGCTTCTGGAATATCTTTCGCCTCAAATAGGAAGAACTTTCTCTGTAGTTCAGGTAGACGGTCTTCGATTATCTTTGTTGTGAACTCAATAGTTTGTAACTTTAAATTCGGCATCACTATCCATTTGTCAATTTGAGTGACATTGATTACCTTTATTTGTGGGATTTCTATCTGAATTTATTCCAGATCCTCCTTGAATCTTAGCTGATGCTTACCAATGTTAATTTCTCCTAACAACCCTGGACAATTGTTTCTTCCAATCTTCAATGAAGCTTTCTCTAAAAGGTCAAAAATTCCTTGATAGTCGTCATTAACCTCTCTGGTTATTCTCTTGTTTTCTGCGAGGTTTGCCTCCCATACCTTGATTATTATGTCACCTTTAATCTACTCTGAAACAGATAGCTTTTGAGTCTCTCCGATCTCCTCTTTTGTTGAAAGAGCCACTGCTTTTTTAAAAGTTGTTCTGGATACTTTCACTTCTCTCTCTTTTAGGAGAATACTCTCCAAGGATTTACTTGTTTCCTAAAAGTAATTTTGAATAAATTCCAGCTTAAAGAACACTCCCTGTTTCTCTTTTTCTATCTTTGTATGTATTTCCAACACCTGGGCTTGGAAGATTTCAAACTGTACCACTTGATTTTGAATGGAATTAATCTTATTTTGTAATTGTCTATTCATTTCTTCTTGTTGTAGGACCTGTGCTTGACTGACTTGTATCTTCAGGTTTGCTTCATCTAAGCTTGCTTTTAGTTTTTGAATCTCTTGAATGTCATTGAATTTGGCTCGTTCTAGACCCTTATTTATCTCCCGATTGATACTTCTTTCAGTCTCCTTTAATTGACTTTGTAGCTGAGCTATCATCTGATCTTTCTACTGCAACATAGTTCTCAAATTACCCATAGAGTATAAATTTGCCGATGCTAAGGCTCCCATTGTGCCTGCTATTTCTGTAGCGAATTCCCCCTCTTCAAGTTTTTGTCCATCTATAATGATCTTGTGCTTTTTTATCATCGTGTCTCCTCTTGGAAGCATTTCTTGTCTCAGGATAAACTTCCTCTTTTTACTGAAAAATTAATCAGAGGAAGGAATCTCATTCCTAGAAATAGGTTCGAGATCACTAACATATAGAGCTCCTTCTTGGGGGTTTCCATAGGTAGACTGCAATGGGGTCAAAGAAGTAATAGGACTTCCAATCTCCGTTGATGCTGTTCCTCCTACTTTTTTGGGAAAATCCCCAGGGATTTCTGAAGATGTTTCCAACTCCTTTCCTTTCCTTGACTCTGATTTCTTGATTTGTAGAACTTATGTTCTTAGTGAAGGCATTTCAGTCTCCTTCAAACTTTCCTTTGTATTTGCTTTATCCTATGCATCTGATTCAAAACCCGGGGGAGGTCCTTCCTGCTTTGGAGGGGGGGTCGTGGATTCACCCTGCAAAATCTTTGGCAAACAACTTCGCCTATGACTTTGGAAGGACATGAAACCAGTCTGTAAGTCGGGTGATAAGGCCCGTACCCTATTCAATACCTCCTCATAGGATTTAACCTCTTTGAATATATCATCATAAACATACTTTTCGTGTTCATAAGATTTCATATAGTAGTGCATCAAATGTTTGTTCACAAGTTGATAAGGATCATGCTTTCTGTGCTCAATATCTACCAATTTTATTTCTTCGAGCGCTTCTGCTTCCACCTTGGAATGGCCCAAGTTTAGTAATGAAAATTTCCCGATATGCACAAGGAAGATTGGCCAAGATTTATTTTGAGCCGCCTTTAGCTCTATTTCGATACCACCTTTCACTATTTGGTGTGCTACCTCCCTCAATACTAGTCTATCTGGGAGAAATTTTGGAAGTGCATGAGGGGGGATTGAGCACCCATAAACCCTAATGTAAGAAATTTTTTCATCGATGAACCAGTCGGCTATTGCTTTAAGTTTTTCTGAGACTGTCTCAGAAATGCGAGGGTGTTCAAAGCCATAAAACATTTTATGCATTGGAATTACTATGAAATGACAAATTTCATAAAATGCATTCTTAGCATTTTCTTCCCATAGCATAGAGTGATACTCGTCAATGGGTTCAGGGCAGGTTATGTTCCAACTCCAATTCATCAGGGGAAATGGAGTTACAAAGCAGATTGCGTCCATGATGTACACCGACATGTAAAAGGCCGCTGACTGACCTTTAGATCTTGCAACTCTGTAATTTGAAACCTCTTGGGATAGGTTATCAGACAAAATCTTGCTCCAGTTAAAAGTGTATCCTTCTGATGCTTCTTCTAAAAAGGGCACCCATTCTGCGGGAAAATGACAGGGGTTCTTTTTGCCAAAGAGTCTGCACAACATCATGGCTACATAAACCATGTATTCATTTATAAATGCGGTGGCGTAATTTCCATGAGTGTCGGCCCTAAATTTTGATGGACATCTCCACCTTTCTTTGATTAAATCGGGATAAGTTTGGTCTGCTTCAGTACATTCCTTCCTTTGAAATTCAACTATAAACTCGGCATTATAAATGTACTTAGGATTTGGTGAGAGTTTGTACATTACTTGTATATTCTCTAGCCTGAATGAGTCAACAACGACCGCTTGATCATTTAAAATGCTTCTTGTTGGGATATCGAACTTTTCCAAGGCCCAATTGATCATGTTGTTGTATGCCATGAGCCGAGGGCATGCTGCGATCTTATGAAGCTCCGATTCTGCTATATCCCGAAGGTGATTCTCAAAATCAGCAGGAGATTTTTTGATTTTGTAATCCAGGATTTCATAGATTTCTCTCCAGGATTTAATTCAGTCGATGGCATGTGGCATAGTGTCGGATATGATGTCTCCTTCTGGGTTACGCATCTCCTCTGTATCGTCACTCTTCTTCGATGCTTTCTTTGGCGCCATAGCTCTATGTTAGATGGAAAACTTGTCACAAAAAAAAAGCACATAAGCTTGGTTGAATGTGTCTTACACCTGATAGCATGAACTGGGATAAATTGCGAAACACAAACCTTTAATTCTTTTAAAAATTATTTAATGATGAAGGTATTGACGCAACTGATAAGAACTTAATACCTTAAATGCAGTGAATATTTCTGAGATACACATTAGTGTCACATAAATCATCAATTATCTGTTCTTAATGTGGCTGTATTTCGGCAAATCCAGATTCAAAATTCGAAAGACTTCATTCAACGGTATCAAAAATAAGAAATTACCTAAGAAGTTTAATTACCGTTAATCGTGTTTTTAAAACAGAGTTAGTTCAATTTAAACGTTGATTATAGTTCGAGACTTCGTGTTTTGGGGTTTCGAGGATCGTGGATACATGAGGTATGTCATTGCTAAACCCCGATTCCCAAAATTGTGAAATCATGATAAGATTAGGTTAGGCCTTAACTATCGTATAAGTAAATTAATTAATCAGGATTAAAAACTAACTTCTATTCTTTCGGGAAATTGGGGATCGAGATTTTGTGATTCAATTTGCATGGAAAACATATGGTTTCGAGTAGACCCGAATCTCGAAAGATTTAAAAAAAAATGTTAATCAACTCCTTTAGGGTTTAAATTACCGTGATTAAAAAATAACGTTACAGAAAGGGCATTGGGACTTTTAAAACACTTTTAGTTTTTTGCCTTTGATTATTTAAAGAATAAAGCTTGTCGAGACTTCGGTACCGGGATTTTGTAAATGATAGCGAGAGTTATGCTTTATGAAAAGTTGGAACCCGAAAAATGAAAATTTTGGTCTTAGAGATAAAAAATTTAAAAACTATTTCAACAGATTCATCCCAGGGTAATTGATTTCATATTATAGTTTTGGACCTGAAAGTCTAGGTCTAAGGTTGGATTCTCTTGGAGTGTTATCCTTCAATAAAACACTCCATTAGTGTCATATGGGTTTTCTTGTTATTTTAGTACTGGAATGCATTTTTTTTTAGTAGAACCAATTTGTAGACCTATATTGTTTAAAGTTGTAGCCATTACAGTGCATTATTGTCATATGGGTTTTCTTGTTATTTTGGTACTGGCATTTTTTTTTTTAGTAGAACCAATTTGTATACCTAGAGTGTTTAAGGTTGTAACCATTACAATATAGTATTGAGGTTTTCCTATTTTACTAGAGTAACCGGGTAGATAGATCTATATAGCTCTATTTTTGTAATGCTTAGGCTAATAGATATATCAATTATATGTGGGTTTTCTTCGTATTATTGTGTTGGTTTTTATTTTATTTTCTAAACCTAAAAGGTTTTAGGGTTGTAGCAATTACACTAGAGGGTTATAAGGCATGTCATTCCAATATTTAATGCAATATTGATCATCAAGAACATCAATTTCACATTCCTTGACATGCTCATGGTAAGCATTGGCATATTCTATACTGTAGTATTTTAATTAGTAAAACAAATAATTGAATCTTTGAAACCTATGATGCTTATGGCTTGACCAAGAGAAATAACTACATGAGTTTGCATCAAAAAATAGATTATTGTTCTATTTTTTATGGATATACATGTATAAATTGAGAGCATACAATATATGTTATGTCATATGCTCTGATTTTGTTTTCACTAAACAATTATTTGTTTTAAGTTGATATGATATAATATATAGGATAATATTTTGTATGAATATAATATATGATAGTGTAACATCTCGCTCTTGCGAGCACATGTGATTGACTTATTATTTGAGGACACTTGCATGCAAGTGATCCAATTTCAGTATATGAATGTCTGTTCGTTTATGGATTCTTGTGATTATGTTAATGGATTATGATGTTCTGTTATTTGATATATTTGTATTGATAGATGCTATTGACAAGTTTCCCCCTAAGTGTGTAGGACACTTGACAGAGTGAGGATGCCACTGACATCAATGAAACTCCTTGGACTTCGGATCAAGTCAGGGAGTGGATTGTATTGGTTTGGTTATTTTGATTTATGCATATGTGAAATATGATCGGATATATTATGATGTTGTTTATGGAAACATTGACAATGTTTCGTTAATGAATGCAGGCTGACGATTGCTTGCTAATAAGATTCACATAAGGAGTAAAGGCACTACTGCATTTGGGTCAAATTCCGACGGCGCGTTCGACGCAATTGCCACTTTCTATTGTCGGAAGACCGACAAACCTCGGACCCCCTCAAACGTCGTTTCACATGACGTCGTTTTTCCGACGACCTAGTTTTCGTCGGTATTGCGACGTTTGAAACGTCGCAATACCGACGTTGCAAACGTGGCAAGACCGACGTTTCAAATGTGGCAAGACCGACGTTTCAAACGTGGCAAGAGAGACGTTGCAAACATGGAAAGACCGACGTTTCAAACGTGGCAAGACCGACGTTTCAAACGTGGCAAGACCGACGTTTCAAACGTGGAAAAAGAGACGTTGCAAACGTGGCAAGACCGATGTTTCAAACGTGGCAAGTGAGACGTTGCAAACGTGGCAAGTGAGACGTTTCAGATGTGGCAAGAGAGACGCTTCAAAGGTGGCAAGACCGACGTTTCAAACGTGGCAAGTGAGACGTTTCAGACGTCTGAAACGTGGCAATAGAGAC
>ML825549.1:46541-69994 GCA_009831015.1 Picea engelmannii | reverse complement strand
CCATGACATGCCTTGCCTTGTTTTACCTTAACTTGTGATGTCATGCCTTCACTTTCCATTCCATGCCATGCCTTTCCTTTCCATGCCATGCCTTCACTTGCCATGACATGCCTTTCCATTCCATATCATGCCTTGCCTTGCCTTGTCATGCCATACCATACCATTCCATGCCTTTATTGTTCATGCCTTTCCATGTGTAACATAACCATGGTGGGGCATCAAAATTTCTCCCTTCTTAGGAGAATAAAAAAACCCCATTTGGGGTTTCTATCCCATCCTGATCTTCCAAAGCTTTCTAGCCATGATCTCCATGATCTGAATCGAGCTCAGATATGATAGGTAGCCTCTCCCAAGTTCTTCAGGTTCTTCCATCCATCTATACTCACATATGACCGCGGGATATGACCAGACGCCAAGACAATAGGCACCAAGACAACCACCGTGTGAATCCTCCAAAGTGGCAAATCTCTGAAGTCCACAATCCGACAATGCGTGTCCTCAAAGATTTTTGACGGTCCTGATTGATTTCAGGACTTCGGCATTCAAAATTTTTGAATGCTTCAAAGGCGTTTCTCCTCGAAGTACCCCACACTCGAAGTTCCAGATCAGGCGCCACACGTCCATCTAAATCAATGGATCAGGTCCACTTCGATAATTCATCGTTCAGGAGTCCCGGATGCTCACACCACCTTTTCTCCCAGAGTGTTTTATTTCGGAGTTAAGGATCGTGTGTCATGCATCCTTCTCATTCGATGGTGGGGATCCACTTCGGGTGACCCTCTGCTCCATGTTGATTTCTCCCCACTTATGAAGTACGTGATCTGTTGATGCGTGTCTCCCACAAATTGACGACTATAAATTAATTCAGCTCTTCAAGCTTCAGGAGTTTCAAACTATCCCCACTCTCTTTCTCCGAAAGTTCTTTTACTTGAAGTCGACAATCTGCCGACACGTGTCTCCCATAGATTGATGAATGCAAATCACTTCGGCTCTTCGGGCTTCGGGAGGTTCAACCTCTCCACACTCATTTTCTCCCAGAGTGATTTCACCTAAAGTCGATGATCTGTCAACATGTGTCTCCCACATATCGACATCTACAAATCACTTCGGCTCTTCGGGCTTTGGGAGGTTCAACCTCTCCATATTCTTTTTCTCCTGGAATGATTTCACCCGAAGCCGACGATCTGTCGATGTGTGTCACCCATAGATCGATGATTGCAAATCACTTCAGCTCTTCGGGCTTTGGGAGGTTCAACCTCTCCACACTTGTTTTATCCTGGAGTGATTTCACCCGAAGTCCACGGATTTCAGCCATGTATCCTCTCTCTCAGATCGACGGTACAAACAGACTTTGTTACTCTGTCAATTTCTAAAGGAACTCATGGATAACTGCCTCTTAATACCCCAGTGTGTGCCACTCCAAGAGGGACACCTAGTAACATCGTCACTCGACACATGGGCCCCCACATGAACTCAACGTAACACACACGTCCCCTCAATAAAATGATCATGAGGGATCCCAAAGGATCCTTAAATCCACAGTCCACATTAACTTCGAGACTTTGGGGGTTTTGGTGTTACCAAACCTCTGTCCTCCCGAAGTGGTCAATGTTGGGCTGACTATATCGTAAATATGATGTTCGGGACACTCGCGGGGCATCCTGAAATCTACGACCCATATTGACTTCAGGAATTCGGGGGATTCACCTCATGTGCAACAAATATGCTCAATTTATCAGATCTGCAAAAGTCTAAAGGGCTCGAATGGTTAACTCCCATGTTCCTTCTCTAGATTCGATGATCGTGAAGAACTTCAGCTCCTCCTGAACTAATATCATTGATTTGTCTTTCAATTGAAAGGATCTCTCCTTTAGGGGATTGAAACTCACTATTCTACCTGAGTTCTGTTAGCTCCTCAAATACTTAAGTATTTTGCGCTAACTCTCATGAACTTAATGCTTAGATAAATCCTTCACGCACCTCTTAGGCTCATCTATCAACTCTAGAACTTAAGGGGGGGTCCTCGATCTTTGTCTGCCTCACAGAGGCTCTGTGCACACATGCACTACCCCTCATGAGCTTGACCAACCCTTTCCTTCACAACGACTAGGAGTGACAGAATGCACACATGAGGCTAAGCCCAAAGCTAACAATTCACAGTTCATTTATTTTAACTTGAACCACCACAGGGCTCAGTCATTTACGTGTACAGGCAAGAGAATTTATTATTTTCTTAAATACACAATTAGGAATAATTGAAGGGATACAGTATAACCATTAAGCAAACATGTCCATCCGTGAAACATTCATATAATATCCAACCTTAATTCATAGTTACCACTTAAATACACAAGATATAAGATTACTTATCTATTACAGGTGGTGGACAACTAACTAACTATGGGTGTTCATACTTCCACCCAACCATAGGCTTAGAGGCATTCATTCTTATCACTCTGGCCACCCCCATGCCAAGCCATGATATCACCAGGGAATTTATGCCAATTCTCATTGATCCTTTCTCTTTTGCATCTTCTGTGAGGTTTATCATATGCTTCCTCAACATCAATCTCGCGACCTTCTGCTCAAGTCTCATTCTCTGCATACTCTCAGAGATCTCCCTCTCTTTCACGACCTTGATGAGGTTTATCAGATTCTTTCTCTACATCAAGCTCATGGCCTTCAACTTGTTCTGTGCTGCTCGAATGTTCCTTGAATTCTCCACTCTTCTCTTCATATCCTCTTCCGTGCCTTTCACGCACATTCCTCCTATCATGTTCCTTCTGTCAGAAAGAAACCCCAGGTCCATTCTTGGTCCACAGGACCCTGTGGTACTTCGGGATGACCTTTTGAATCTAGACCATGCTTCCATTCATGGGGGTGCTTGAGGTTTCAACCACCGATCTGTTTCTTATTAATTGTTCTCTTATGTTTCTCACATTCTTTCTTCTAGTGATATCACGACTAGTACTTTCAAGGCTTCACCCCCATAATCAGTTATTTGGAAATTGAAAAATAATACATTTACATGGTTTCCATGCTACAACATGGTAATCCTAATTAATGATTAATTACAAGTTGGGGGAAACAGGGGTGCTACACCATGCCATGTCTTTCCTTTCCATTCCATGTCATGCCATGCCTTGCCTTTCCTTCACTTTCCATGACATGCCTTGCCTTTCTTTTCCTTCAATTGGAATGACATTCCTTGCCATGCCTTTCCATTCCATGCCATGCCATGCATTTCCTTTCCATGCCTTGCCTTTCCATGCCTTTCCTTTCCTTCACTTTCCATGCCATGACATGCCTTTCCATGCCATCCCATGCCTTTTCATGTCATTCATTTCCTTTCCATGCCATGTCTTCCCATACCATGCCTTACCATTCCATGCCATGCGTTTCCATGCCATTCCTTTCCTTCAATTTCCTTGCCATGCCTAGCCTAACAAGGTGTTAAATTGTCAAACATATGTAATAAGCACTAAGCAAAAACCTAGTGCCATAGATACTTCAACAAATGGTTTTTCAGAAAACAAAATGACAACAGAGGGGCCCCACTAACTGAAACACGGTGTTTTGTATCCAATGCAACTAACGATTCACCCATCCAAGTTTTTTTTTGTGTTTTATCATGAGTTGCAGCTCGCCTCCTCAAGTCATTCATGGACATGTGGCCAATTTCGTTTGGGGGAATAAAATCCAAACCAAGCAGCATAGCAGAGTTTCGTAAGCTCCCGCAAGTCTATTTTTCCAAGGCCCATGCAACTACACTACCCATAAATTCTTGACACAGTGTTCTTGAAAATCGACCTCCTATTCAGAAATCGCATTATGCCTCATTGAGCAAAACCCTAGTGCCGAAGATACTCCATCAAATGGTTTTTGGAGGACAAAATGAAAACAAAGGGGGCCCACTAGTTGAAACTCGATGCTTCAAATCCATTGAAACTAACGGTTCACCCATCCGAGTCTCTATTTGATTTTTATCGCAAGTTACAACTCACCTCCTCAACCCATTCAGGGACATGTGGTCAATTTGTTCTATGGGCATAAAATCCAAACCGAGTAGCATAACAGAGTTTCGTAAGCTCCCGTAAGTCTGTTTGGCCAAGGCCCGCATGACTACACTACCCATAAATTTCCAACATAGTGTTCTTGAATATCAACCTCCTCTTCAAAAATCACACTATGCCTCATTGAGCAAAACCCTAGTGTTGTAGATACTCCAACAAACAGTTTTCCAAAGGATGGAATGATAGAGGAGGGGTCCCACAAGATGAAACCCGATGCTCTGGATCCAATGCAATTGATGTTTCACCCATCTAAGTTCTATTTAGAGTTTTATCGTGAGGTGAAACTTGCCTCCTCGAGCCATTTAGGGATATGTGGCCAATTTGGTCAGGGGCATAAAATCCAAACCAAATGGCATAACAAAGTTTTGTAATCTCCCGCAATTCTGTTTGGCCAAGGCCCATGCGACTACACTACCCATAAATTCCTAACATAGTGTTCTTAAAAATCGACCTCCTCTTCATAAATTGCACTATGCCTCATTGAGCAAAACTATAGTGTCAAAGATACTCCAAAAAATGGTTTTTCAGATCACGAAATGACATCGGAGGGGTGCCACTAGCTGAAACTCGGTGCTCTGAATCCAATGCAACTTACGGTTCTCCCATCCAGTCTTGGTTTGAGTTTTATCGTGAGTTTCCACTTGCCTCCTCAAGCCATTTAGGGACATGTGGCCAATTTGGTCCGGGGGAATAAAATACAAACCGAGTGGCATAACAGATTTTTGTAAGCTCTCGCAAGTTTTTTTGTCCAAGGCCCATGCGACTACACTACCCATAAATTCATGACAGAGTGTTCTTGAAAATCGACCTCCTCTTCAGAAATTACACTATGCCTCATTGAGAAAAACCCTAGTGCGGGAGATATTCCAAAAAGTGATTTTCTGGAGGACAAAATGATAGCGGAGGGGGCCCACTAACTAAAACCCGATGCCCTGGATCCAATGCAAATGATGATTCACCCATACGAGTCTCGGTTTGAGTTTTATTACGAGTTTCAACCCGCCTCCTCAAGCCATTCATAGACATGTTGGTATGAAAACACAACATGTTGGTCTAGGTAAATCCTATTAATTATGATAACCCATGTTTTACAAATATATGATACCTTAAATATATGAATAAATAGAGCTTATGTTATAACCTTGATATTCTTATGTCAAGTGAATGCAAGGAAAGGAATCGAAAGTGAAGGCAAGGCATGGAAAGTGAAGGCGTGGCATAGCAAGGCATGGTATGGAAAGACATGGTATGGAAAGGAATGGAATGTAAAGGTAAGGCATGGCATGGAAAAGCGTGGCATGCCAAGGAAAGGAATGACATGTTATGGAAAGGTATGGCATGGAAAGACATATCATGGTATGGAAAGGCATGGCATGGCAAAGGAAAGGCATGGCAAGTGAAGGCAAGGCAAGGCATGGCATGGCATGCCATGGTAAGGCATGGGATGGCAAGGCATGGTATGGAAAGGCATAGCATGGTATGGAAAGGAATGACATAGAAATTCATGGTATGGTATGGAAGGGCATGGCATGGAAAAGGAAAAGCATGTCATGGAAAAGGAAAGATATGGCATGGAAAAGGCATGGAAAGTGATGGAAAAGGCATGGAAAGGAAAAGGCATGGCATGGAAAATGCATGGAAAGGAATGAGATGGAAAGGCATGGTATGGAAAGGGTGCATGGTATGGATAGACAAGACATGACAAGTGAAGGAAAGGCAAGACATGGCAAGGCATGGCATGGCAAGGAATACCATACCATACCATACCAAGGCAAGGCGAGGCATACCATACCAAGGCAAGGCATACCATGGCAAGGCAAGGAAAGGCACATCATACCATACCATACCATACCATGCCATGCAAGGCCATGGCAAGGCAAGGAATACCATACCATACCATATCATACTATATGATACCGTACCATACCATACCATACCATATGATACCATACCATACCATAACATACCGTGCAATGCAAGGCATGGTATGGAAAGGCATGGCATGGAAAAGACATAGAAAGTGATGGAAAAGCATGGGATGGAAAGACAAGGTATTCCTTCAAGGCATGGAAAGTGATGGAAAAGGCATGGGATGGAAAGGCATGGTATGGACAGACAATACATGGCAAGTGAAGGAAAGGAAAGGCATACCATACCATACCATACCATGTCAAGGCAATCCAAGGCAATCCAAGGCAAGGCGTACCGTACCATACCATGGCAAGTCAAGGAATACCATACCAAACCATTCAAGGCCATGGCAAGCCAAGGAATACCATACCATATGATACCATACCATACCATATGATACCATACCATATCATATGATACCATGCAAGGCAAGGCAAGGCAAGCCCATGCAAGGTAAGGAAAGGCAAGGCAGTGCATGGCATGGCATGGCAAGGCAAGGCATGGCATGGAAAGGAAAGGTATGCCTTCACTTGGATTTCCTTCACTTCCATACCATACAATACCATACCATACCATACCATACCATGCCAAGGATACCATAACATACCATACCATACCATTACACCTTTTTATTAAATTTTTGTCTTAATTTTCAGCCCTTTAGGGCTTTATGTCTAGAATATTGTAGAGTTGTCATGTGCCATCTTGCATTTCAACATACCATGGATGAAATTTGGTTTGGTAGCTATTTGGATGAAAGTTTGATTCTTTGAGGATAATTTGTCTTGTCTATGGTCATTGGTGGATTCTCTTTCACTCTCATGGTTAATTTCTTCATCAATTTTTGTGGTAAGAGTGTTTATTTTCTGCAATTCATTCATTGAAGCTATCAAACCATTGCTCTTTGTTTGTCATTGTTTCTAAAGGATTATCTCAAGGATATAATTCCACTACAACCTTGAGGATTTATATTTTTTTTTGAGAAGAGGATATGGAGCTATGGTGCTTAACACCCCTATTCTTACAAATGAATAGTGCCTTCAAATTCAGCAAGTGAATAGTGCATTCTATACCTCTCTAAAAGAGATTTCATTTGGCATCTTCAGTGTGTTGATTTGGTGGTTATTTAGTGATGTTGTAGAAAAATTATTCTACAGCCAAGTGGCTGTCATATAATCTTCAGAAATAATTTATTTCATCCTTCTAAAAGTGTGCAAAGTGTTTGCTAATTTTCTTGAGGTATTATCTAGTTGATTGTGCCTTATTATCTCAAGTATTTAGTGACCTCTATTGGCCTTATTATCTCAAGTCTTGTATTGTGACGCTTAGATAATCCCTTAGATAATCCCTTGGCCTTTCCCATATTTCCCCCAGGGGGTCACCCAGAGTTCTTCCTAAGGTAATAGTGGGTTGCAATTCTGGTTGTTGTCCATTTGATGTGATCATGAAGGGCTTTAGCACAATCTACAACTTGTGTGATAATAGGGCTTCCATGTGCCATCTTTCATTTCATCATACCATGGCAAGCCAAGTCAAGGAAAGGCATACCATACCATACCATACCATGGAAATGCAAGGCATACCATACCATACCATATCATACCATATCATACCATACCATGCCGAGGATACAACACCATACCCTACCATACCATATCATACCAAGGCATACCACACCATACCATACCATACCATACCATGGCAAGGAAATCCAAGCCAAGGCATACCATACCATACCATGTGAGGCTTAAGTTTAAATTTGTTTAACTAACTTGTTTTAAAGGCTAAGATACCATACCATACCATGCCAAGGATACCATACCATACCATACCATACCATGCAAGGCAAGGAAATACATACCATACCATACCATGGAAATGAAAAGCATACCATTACATACCATACAATGGCAAGGCAAGGCATACCATACCATACCATGCATGGCTTGGCAAGGCATGGCAATGGCATGGATTGGAAATGGCACGAAAATGGCATGGCATGGAAATTGCATGGCAATGGCAAGGCATGGAAATAGCATGGCATGGAAATAGCATGGCATGGTGTGGCTTGAAAAGGCATGGAAATGACATGGCATTGAAAGGAAATGCATGGAAAGGCATGGAAATGGCATGGAAAGTCATGGAAATGGCATGGCAAGGAAAGGAAAGGAAAGGATATGCAAGGCATGGCATGGTAGGACATGCAAAGAAAGGCATGGCAAGGTAAGCCAAGGCAAGGAAATACAAGGAAAAGTATAACAACCCTTAAAAAATTAATCATTATTTGAAAGGGGGATGAAAATGCAAGCTTAAAATAGGGTTTAGATAAAAAATGTTCGTTGAAATGCAAGATGACACATGATAGCCATACAATATTTAGTACATCAAGCTCTAGAGGGATGGTAATTATGACAAAAATGTAATAAAATGTGTCAAGGTGTATTCCAAGGGTTTAATTGTGAAGCATGGCAATGACATGACATGACAATGGCATAGCAATGTTTCTTTTTTTGTTATTCTTGTTTCACTGCAATCCACATTTTTATTTGACTTTTTCCTTGAATAATTTTATGGACCATTATATTTATTGTTATATAGGTTAAAATGGGAAACTACATGACAAGAAATGAGAAGCTACATGAGAATGGCATGGCATGACATGGAAATGGAAATGGAATGCCATGGAATGGATTGGCAAGGCATGACAATGGCATGGCAATGGAATGCCATGGAAAGGGATGAAAATGGCATGGCAAGGGATGAAAATGGCATGGCAAGGCATGCCAATGACATGGAATGACACTAGCATGGCATGACATGTCTTGGAAATGGAACGAAAATGGCATGGCAAGGCATGGAAATGGAAATACATGCAATGTCATGGAATGTAATGGCATGGCATGACATGGAAAGAAATGGAAATGGCATGCTATGCCAAGGAATGGAAATGGTGTGAAAATAGCAATGGCATGGGAATGGCATTCCATGGAATGACTTGGAAAGGCATGACAATGGAATGGAAATGCATGGAATGGCAATGGCATGGCATCAACAAGTTTGTGGGTTTGGGTTTGGGAGGGTCCTTTGTCTCCTTGTGTTCTATACCCCAAAAATTGGGTAGGAGTGTGCAATAAACTCTCATAGACGGTGAAGGGAAAAGAATAATGGTTTCAAGTCTCCATGGAGGAATTTTGGTAGTTAATTTCTTTGGTGTGTCAAGAAATGTAACCTCAAAACCTTTATTTGTAGGTGGAAAACGATACCCATTGTAAGATGTATTTTCCATGTGAACTCTCTCATTCTATTGATAAAAATCAATAAGTATAGTAGACATCATGGAAGACTGAATAAATGTTATTAATAATTGATGGGTTTAACAAAATTTACATGTACCCACTACACAAGCTAAACAAACATGAGTGCATTAATGAGTCATTGACTAGTATTTTTGGCATTTATGAAGGGTTACACATAAATGAAATGATTTTATATATGTCATGCATAAAAAAGGGGGAATAACGTGTGTGCCCTAGAAATCGGTCAAATTATGGATTGAATCAACTAAGAAAATAACAACTAGGCTTCTCAAAGGAATGTCAAAGGAAGACCAGGGTCAAGGTTTTGTCCTAAGGAGACTAGGAATACTAGGACTTATACCTATAGGGGGAAAGAAATACTTTTATCATGTAGCTCTGGTAAGAGAAGAAGTTATGGTTTTGTGGCATTTAAAAACCCTAGTGCTACCTAATGTGATTGTTAGCGGGAATATATAGGGAGTTGATCTTGTACAAGTGTGGGATACAAATTTCGGTTCCAAAAAGGACTTACCATTGTGTATTCTACATTGTTGATGGTCTCTAATGGAGTGATCTATTGGCTAATGTTATCTTATGGTTTCCATTGCTAGGGTTTGAAGAGCCTGACTTCTAACAACCCTTGATAAGATATTGGTAGGTACATGTACTTCATATTATAAATATATACAAAGTGTTTGGTTTTTCCAAATGGTGTGTACTTTCATATTGAATTTTAGCTTATGTCATCTTCATAATTGAGTAATTATAGTACTAGTTATGGAGGTTAATTTCACACAACATTGAGCTAAGATTGTTAAGTGATTTCAAATTATGTAGAAGATAAATGAGAAACTTTATTTCTATAATAAATTATTTTAATATGCCATTTTTTAGGTCACAATATTTTCAAGCGACCACTATTTGAGTGTGGATTGTCATTGGATTTAGATGGAGATAATTCAAGAGGTATTCCATGCATTGTTGGTTGTGAGTTAGAATATGGATATCCACAACATTCATGCAAAAATTCAGAAGGAATGATCTATCGATGATGTAAAGATACATGGTTGATTAGCAAGCAATGCTACTTGAGAAGCATTAATTGGTTATGGATTTATCACTTAGCAATCTTTTCCACCATAAGATATTCATTAATGTGTAACATAAGTATTTTTAATCACTTTAGAAAAAAATCAAGGGATCAATACACGTGAAATTCATACATTCATCAACATAAAATGAAGAAACAATGAGATTCATAAAAAGTGTTCCATGAAATGTGTGTGTGTGTGTGTGTGTGTGTGTGTGTGTGTGTGTGTGTGTGTGTGTGTGTAACATCATCTAAATTGTTCATTTTTTACAAAATGGAAACTTGTGTCCAATATACAAAGCGACAACAAGTTAACTAACATAAAAAAACATCCATATCATGGCCTAGATACAAAATGGTAGTGGTTGGTCAATCATTGAACACTACCACCCTCGCCACCCTCAGGAGCATCCTGGAAATCAATCTTTCTTCTCTTGATCGAGGAAGCACCTCGAGAGGTTCTAGGCTTGGGCATGCTTCGATGCTCTCGAGACTGCACAAAGAATAAACATTGTTATAATTTTTTTTCCTCAATGAATTAATAAACATGCAAAATGATACTTTGTAATTTAACCTAAGACAACTCACTACATATGCTATTGTCATTCATGAGGGTGTTACCCTCTTCTGCGACCCCAGTCTCTCTGTGATGCCACCCTGCATTAGTTAGAAGGACCAAGTCAATAAAATTAAACAAATATGCATAAAATGAAATTCATGAAAAGAAAAAAATTATCATCAACGCTTTATCTCATCGTGAATATCCCAGGCCTCGATGGAGATTCACTAGTAGATGGAGCACTAGGTTGTACAACCTGCTCGAAGAAAATCTCTACTATGGAAAGCCTAGTCCATGGGGTCGATGGAAATGTTTGGGGTGGGCTGCGATGGTCACCCACAGGCTGTACCAATGATTACAACTCCCTAGGCCTGGAAAAAGGTAACCCAAAAGAAACGCCCAGGTGCCCAGGGAGTGAAAATGTACTATAGCTAGCAAATATATCTACACCCTGCATACATATTAATAAAATTGAACTATTAGTACCAACTAGTATAATTAAAAAAAATAAACACAAACAATTTCATAATTCTATGATATTTGACTCTACACATGATACCTGTGAAGCAGGTGAATTTTCCATCCTAGATGGAAAATTTTCGACATCACCTACTCCAAAATCCTATAGAAACAAGAGAACATTCAAAAATTGAGTATGCCATAAAATAAATAAATGACTAAGGTGAATTTATCATATGTGACACATACTTAAGTGTGAGGTGCACCCAATGAAAAAACAACCTCTACTGTTGCATCAATGTTGGGGCTAGGCACTGATGCATCCATCGACATAGAGAGTATACTTCTAGGATTTAACAACTGCAAAACAACATACAATTAAATATCGATATAAATACACATAATACAAAATAAATATATAACGATGAAGAACATAAATAGGGTTACGATACTAACTTCCTCCATTAAACTATATTGCCCACTGGGCTCTATAGTCCCATAGAACATCTTCTTGCATCTCGAGCATATGTGAGGTTCACATGGACGGATGTTATGTCCATGTTTCCTCTCCTCACTATAATATTTCATGCATGTTTAACCTCCAACCCCTCTATCAATGTCACCAGCAGCCACCTCTTGCCTAGATAGTGCAACAAATATAATGTGTTTCACTAGGCTATGAGTCAATGATGAAATGGATATATTTACATGTTGCAAGCTCTTTGCAACAAGAGGATGTTGGGTAGGGTGGTCAAGCCTTCACCTGCGGGGACAAGGACCTAACATAAGGTCGCACCTAGAATTCTCTCAATCCTGTGTGGACACTAGAACCACCCACTGTAATTCTTTGATGTCAAATTAGTTGACATGCTTACCCATAATAAACTCATCTCATAATTTTCTCATAAAATATAAGGGCACCTCCCTATTATTGCAGGGAGGTTTATCAAAAACCATATACCACCTATCCATCCAATTTTGACTAATTTGGGATGGATGCACCAATCAATGGAGATGTGTTTATTGTTCAATGGTAGTTCTTGTCTAGTTCTAGGATCCCTAAAAATAGACAATATTTGTGGTTTTGAAATGCCCATCTCTTTCACTTGGTTTCTGTATAAACCAGTGCTATAGAACTCATACAATATTGCTCTATAATCAGAAATAGAGGTCAATTTCCCTTGGGAACTTGCAATGGAATTCATAATTAT
Organism: Picea engelmannii; assembly: GCA_009831015.1. Lineage (NCBI taxonomy): Eukaryota > Viridiplantae > Streptophyta > Pinopsida > Pinales > Pinaceae > Picea > Picea engelmannii. The sequence goes on along the minus strand of ML825549.1, from coordinate 57,395 downwards.
GTCCAAAGAAGTGGCCAAGGAGACTCTGTTAGGTTCTCTAGTGTCCCTTAATTGTTCCTCAAGGGTTCTTAATATATCTAACCCCTCCTCAATTTGAGTGTTTACATTGGGTGGTTGTGGTGGGTTGGGGTTTTTATCTTCTTGTTTTTTATTCTAAGTGGTTTACATTATCTCGGGGTTCCATTATATTATAAATTTTGTAATTTAAAATCCATGACATCTAAATTAGGTTGGTCTTTTAATTAAAATACAAAATTACAATTTTTTTTTTTTAAATTATGATTCTTGGAAGCAAAAAACTAAATTGGAAATGACTAAATTGAGTTAAAATATGATAAATTAAACATACCTAGACAAGATTATCCCTCTCTATCTCCTCTCTACCTCGTCAATTCTCTCAATAAGAGTGGAAATGCGAGCGCAAATTGTGCACAATGACCACAGATCACACTCCTAACCTATTTTAAAAAATATCAGTATGAATACGGGTGCATTCCTAAGAACGTGCATGCATTCTTGCCACTAAAACTATGTGGCATGCCTCGTGGAGGTTCGTCTACCTCCAAACTTAAGGCTTTAGGAACGCCTGCACATTCCTAAGATCGTGCACGCATTGTTTCGAGTGCACTTTCATGCTGCATGGATTGCCACTTTTTCATCCATGAACTTCTTGCACTTACCTTGTATCCTAGATGGCATGAAAATACACTTACCAAAAGACACAAAAAAAAATCACTGCCAACATGAGAGGATGAATCAATTCGCTTTCCATAAGTGAAGGGATTGATTAACTTCCTAGGAATGGAAAAATTTTGGGATACTGATAATTCTTGGGAAGGGAGACCATTGGGGTGCTTGGCATTCCAAGGTAGGAAGCATGATAATTTGAATGGGTTACACATAAAATGGTTATACATTCAGAGGAAAAGATAAAACTAAAATATGTGAAGGAGAAAGGGTTCTTAGATTTTAGGTTTGAAGAGGTTGAACTAGTAGGGGAAAGAATGAAATTTCTCAACCAAAAGAAGTTGTGTCCCCAAGTAAAGAACAATTGGCAAGGTACCACTCGTTTATGTCATTCTAAAAGTGAATGATGTAATATGCATCGTAGAAACAATTTTTCCATTAAGTATTATCATTGAGACATTCATTCAGATTGTGACTGCAACAAATTATTGCCAACAATTCACATAATTTATGGCTACCATTCCTCAATTTTATTACATATATATTTGCACCATGGGTGTCCAAGATAAATTGTATATGATAACTAAACTTTCCAAGGATGTTTACTTGCCATCCAAATGAGTTGGGAAAGATATTAATCATAGCTGGAATAGGGACACTTTTTCAAGGAGAATGTTTTAGTAAATATCAATAAACAATAAGTAGGCATTGATTTATGTTGGTCATTCACATCATAATGCAATCCAAACATTTTTTGGTGATCACATATAGATCCAATTGCAAGTGGACTTGAAGGAAGTTATGGGACTATAGATCATGTTGGTGTCACTATCCCAACATGAATTTCTAAAAAGGTTCTTCCAAGCTATCAAATACTAGAACAACTTGTAAAGAGGACCATTTTCCTTTTGTCATAGAAAAACCAAATAGCACTGAAAGTCATTGCTAAATTTTTCAAGAAAGGATATCAAGAGATGAGATCATAATTCATATTGTCATTTGTAGAATACGTTCTTAACTATAGATGTTGTAGGCCAAAGGCTTGGAGGACTTGTGAGGAAACCCAAATTTTAGTTGATGCTAGGATTCATTCAATATTCATACAAGGGGTTGATTAGTAGGGGATTGACTATAATTTTAAATAATATGAGTTGTTCTTTGTATTTTTTTTTTTACAAGTCTGAAACAATTGATCCATTGTAATATGTTGCTTGCCAAGAGGTTCTACATTGACCTTATATAGTTGTTTTTATTATTTGAGTTTCCATGATTATATTTCCTTCATTTGTTTATTTTTATTCATTTTCATTCATTGCATTAAAATAATTTGTAGACTTGGTAAAACATGTCACATAACCATCAAAAGCATACACAAGACATTCAAGTAAGATAGCATTAACATATTTTGAAAGAGTAAATAATTTATACAAGTTCAAAGAGTAATTGAGTATTTGTGTTAATGACATGGACTATCCATGGGCCTACTCTTTATTGACCAAACACCTAGAGATTAATAACATGTAATGCAAAAAATCTTTTCATAGATTCCCAACAAATATGACCTCTAGCTTGTGCTCCCTTGGTATATTTTTCTTCATGGGAAAATGAATGTTATGAAATCAATTTCTTCCCAACCATTGTACCCTTAGTTCCGAGGTACCCCCCATGAAATGGTTATGATTCATAACTCCTCTCATAATATAAATTTATATTCCCATCTATACCCTAAAATCCAACTCATGCTCCTCTTCCTATATTAATTTTTGTTGCATCATATAATATTTTAGGTTACTATTTGATCCCGAGGATAAAAAAAATTCTCCAAAATAAAATTGTTCAAAAGTGATAAAAAAAAATGGTTTCATTGCGTAGATCTCGTCTTCACAATCCCAATGCAACTTGAACGGGCTCAAACAGAGTTCGTATGGAAAAGTTATCGCATTCTGTCTGTTTTCCCAAATAGGCAAATTTTTTGTTGACTTTGCAGTCCGTATAGTCCGTACAGCTGACGTGGTAGCCGATTGGGCAGTTGTGTTGCCACATGGTAGCTGACTAGACATGGATAACTGGGTAGGTGACGTGGAAAGGTGTTGATGTGGACCAGTGGTTTGTCGACATGTGGCAGTGGTGAGTTGACCTATGTGTTGACGTGGGCTAATGGCAGGGTGCCACATGGACCAACCAGGGGCTACCACGTGGCACCCCACCGACCAAAATTTTGGTCAGACTCCTCAGGGTTCGATCATGCAACCTCCGGAAATAAGTGTATTATCATGGACGGGCCTACCAGTCCACCTATGGGGTGTTTCTTAACCCTATAGGGTGCGACCTATATTTAACTTCACATGGCGGGATATTTGGTAGTAGGGTCGAGGCTAAGCCCCATATTTGGTCACCGTGCACACAACAGGACCGTGGGCTAGGGATTATCCCTAGCCTGTAGTCAAAACACCCGAGAAATTTTCCCATGTGTCCTCGAGCGCAGATTATATGGGGGCCAGTAGATGAGGGTAGGCGGTTAGCCAAGCCCTTGGACACGTAACCCCCACGTGACCAGGAATTTTGGGAGGTTGGCACCATTTTCGTTAACCGCATGCCAAAAGTGCCCCAAATGCCTGAAATATGTGCAAATCTAGGTTCTGAGAGCGCAGGGCAAAGTTTAGCCATGGGGTGTTCATTCTGGACACTGATTTTGTTGTAGGAGAAGGGAAAAAATTTCAGGAGGGATAACTTTCTCATTTAGTTTCCAAGTCAGGTGGAGCAAGAAGCTAGACAAGGGTTTTTGGTTGTTCTGGAGCCAATGGTGCCATTATTTTTGTAGTTTGATCACTGTAAATAATTTTATTTCACATATTGAACACTTAATGAAAGAGGACCATTGGAAGTTAGACTAGGAGATGTATCCCAGGAGAGGGGTGAACTCCTTTATCATTTGTTGTGTTATGTGTGTTATTTGATGGTTGTTATCTCTGTTATTTTCTGCAAATTTGTGTTGTTAAGTTAAAGAAAAATCTATGTTCTTGCAAATTTATCCATTATCCAAGTCACATAAAATATCACTTACATGTTGTGCAAGCCTTTCATTTCATATCAGTTGGTATCAGAGCTATGTTTATGGTGAAGGTTTGATTTGTTTGCAAGTGTTTTTTTTATGCTTACAAGGTTGAATCTTACAAGAGGAGAAGGAAAGCTTTTGGATCCAATTTCTCAACTTTCAAGAAGGAGAACAATTCATTCACCTAAAGTTTGAAGGAGACATTCAACAAGTATGTCTCATGAGGAGAGTCATGAAACTAAGCCAAAATCATGTGGATAGAACAACCACCCCATCCCTACCCAAGAACTATTTTCAAAACTATTGCCACATAATTTTTCTACTTAGTTTTTTTGAAACAATACCTAAATAGAAGGTGTTTCATGAAATGTAATGATTGTTGGTTATTACCCTTGGAATGAAGTAAACACATCCATGGTTATGCAATAAGAAGTGAATTTAATTTATCATTTGGTGGCATTGTTTGACACTTTCTATCCATTATCAAATGAACTAACTGATTGGCCACCATAATAATTAATTAAATAAAATAACAAATGCAAAATTCAAGAGAACATTCACCATGGTTTACATTATGTGAGATACATTTGTGGGAAATTCATTTGTAGACATGTATGTCAAATACATTACATGAGATACTTCCTTATGTAAAGAATGCACTTGACCATCAATGTAAAAATGGTGAAGGTATATAGGTAAGTTATACAAGGATGTAATTTACAAGTTGACTTAATCCATTACAAATATGGTATGATAATTGATTGCATGGTGAATACTTGTTTAGGGAAATTGGTTCTCCCAACACTACAATTTCATGTTATCTTTCCACAATTGTATACTCATCCTTTTTGTACTTGATTAAGGCTTAATTAAGACCTTAATCATTAGGCACTTGGTTCACTTGTGAGGTAGATGAGTATTAAGTTGTATGTCAAGGTTCCATTCATTTTATATCATATGTCCCACTTGAATTTCATATGTGTCATTTAAGGGATAGTATTGGCTACATGTTTAGCAGATTGTTGAAGAACTGTCACCCTAAAACTTGGCACCTAATCCATTAATTAGGTCATGTTTGTTTAATTAGTTTGAATAAAACAAAGGAAAAAAACAAGAAGTAAAGCCTAAAGTTCATAAGGGTAAAATCCTATACTCATCTAATCATTGATGTGTTCTACATCAACCAATTCCCTATGATATGAAACTAGATTAATAGGTGCATTTTTTTTTCCTTCAAGAAAAGTACTTGTAGGAGAACCTATAGAATTGTCCATAAAAGAGTAAAATAAATATATCATGTGGCCAAATGATCCCATTACATGGATTGACACTAATATCGATAATACAGAAAGAATTCTTATGAATATTGTAACCATGAATCATTGAAATTCTAACCTTACTATGAAATAATATGTGTATGCGAAAAAACCCTTGTTAGGAATGAATTGTAACAAGAAATTATTCCATGGTGACGTGGTGAGGTTCCTCAACTTATCGACCACATGATTCTTTCTAGGGACCAAATGAAATATTCCATCACCATAATTAAAATTCTTTACACTATTTTCAAAACATCCTATACTAATGGACCTAAATATGACACCTAAAACATGAATTTGGGATAAAATTGTGTCATGGAATTCAAATATTGTTGGTTACTATTATAATTTCAATCATCATGAAGCCTTGAAATTCTTCAACGAAATGTAATTCCTAGGCATAAAAATCACTAGGGTCATTGTTATTCCTATGTGTTTGCATTTATTTGTTCTAGAACAAGCTAAGTTGGTTCATGGTTATGCAATAAGAATTTCAATCCAATTGTATACATGTGTTCCAAATGTGGGGATGTTATCATTGACCTTGAATTATTTAAAAGAATTCATATGTGAGATATGGGGTGATGGATGCAATCATCATTGGATTTTCCCAGTCATCCATATGAAGCCTTGGAATTATTCAACAAATTGAAATGTTATGGACCAAATACCCACATAAGCATAAAAAAAGGCCAAATTTAATAATGTCATGCCTAAATCAAGAGAAAGAGTGAATGAATAATAAGCCTCTTCAATGGGGAAGCCTCTTATTACAATAAATAAAATTCATAAGAAAAGGTGTTCCTTCAAATGAGTCTCCTTGATGTATATGTAGGTGGAAAAGAGGGCTAGAAAGTAATAATAATAATCTAACACACTATAATTAATGTTATAATAATGAATGAGGATTTAAATGGTTAGGGATTAGCATGCCTCTCCCCTTCAAATTATTGTTTCCTTCAATGTTTATCAATTATGGATGCTTTGGTATAAAGAACTCATTTTCCTAAGTCACACCTTCTATTAGTAGGTTCTTCCAATTGATGAGGTACTAAGTATTTGCATTGTTCTATAATTGTTTGATCTATGTTTCAATGACTATTTTCGGTTCTAGTATGAATTTTCCCTTTACATCAAGCTTTAGAAAAATAGTTTGAATTGGGATCTTGTCACCAATTACCTTGTTTATATAAGAAACATGGAAGATTAGATGTACACATGAATATGGAGGCAACTCCAATCTATAATCCATACTACCAATCCTTTGCAACACCTTCTAGTGTCCATAGTACTTGGGTGCTAATTTAATATACTTCTTTTGTTTCTTGACAAACATGGTCAAGAATACAACATCATCATGTGGTGGATGCGACAAAACCCTTGTTAGGAATGAATTGTAGCAAGAACTTATTCCATGGTGACATGGTGAGGTTCCTCAACTTATCGATGACATGAGTCTTTCTAGGGACCAACTGAAATATTCCATCACCATAATCAAAATTCTTACACTATTTCCAAAAGATCCTAATCTAATGGACCTAAATACGACACCTAAAACAACAATTTGGGATAAAATTGTTTCATGGAATTAAATTATTGTTGGTTACTATTAGAATGTCAATCATCATGAAGCCTTGAAATTGTTCAATGAAATGTAATTCCTAGGCATAAAATGTGATTGAATCACTAGGGACATTGTTATTCCTATGTGTGTGCATTTATTGGTTCTGGAACAAGTTAAGTGGGTTCATGGTTATGCAATAAGAAGTTCAATCCAATTGTAGACATGTGTTCCAAATGTGGGGATGTTATCATTGACCTTGAATTATTTAAAAGAATTCATATGTGAGATATGGGGTGATGGATGCAATCATAGCTGGTTTATATTATATATAAACTATATATATTATATATATTATAAACTATATAATTTATATATAGTATAAACTACATATTATATATATAGTGTATATTATATATATATATATATTATATATAGTTTATATTATATATAAACTATATATATTTTTCCAAATTAGCCATCCATATGAAGCCTTGGAATTATTCAACAGAATGAAATGTTATGGATCAAATACCCACATAAGCATAAAAAAATTCCAAATCCAATAATGTCACACCTAAATCAAGAGAAAGAGTGAAGAATAATAATCATTTTCCATGAGGAAGCCTTTTATTACAATAAATCAAATTCATAAGAAAAGATGTTCCTTCAAATGAGTCTCCTTGACGTATATGTAGGTGGAAAAGAGGGCTAGAAAGTAATAATAATAATTTGACACAATATAATTAATGTTATGATAATGAATGAGGATTTCAATCGTTAGGGATTAACATGACTTTCCCCTTCAAATTATTGTTTCCCTCGATGTTTATCAATAATGGATGTATTGGTATGAAGAAATCATTTTCCTAAGTCACGTCTTCTATTAGTAGGTTCTTCCACTTGATGAGGTACTAAGTATTTGCATGGTTCTATAGTTGTTTGATCTATGTTTCAATGACTATTTTTGGTTCTAGTATGAATTTTCCTTTTTCATCAAGCTTTAGAAAAATAGTTTGAATTGGGATCTTGTCACCAATTACCTTGTTTATATAAGAAACATGGAAGATTAGATGTACACATGAAGATGAAAGCAACTGCAATCTATAATCCATACTACCAATCATTTGCAACACCTTCTAGTGTCCATAGTACTTGGGTGCTAATTTAATATACTTATTTTGTTGCTTGACAAACATGATCATACTATTATAGCATCATAAACATGCAATCCCTCACTTCACAATGCATTTCACTATGATGTTGATATGCTTGTTATTCCACCTTGTTTTGTGTTATAGTTGAGTAATCCTTTAGTAGTTAAGGAACCTTGTGTTAATATTCGATGTGATCCTCTATTGCTTGAACTTTAGGATTCTCTCTTAAAAGTGATGTGATGGATGTAGAATGATTCCCACAAAGTAACATAAACGAAAACATTTTGAATGAATTATGAAAGTGTTGTACTACCATTATGTGAAAGCACTACTATATTTGGGGTCAATATAGTAGTTCCATTAAGATGATATTTCATTGTTTGCAAGTTGATATTTCCCTAGAAAGATTGCAAACAATGAAATCTTCTAGAGATGAACTGCCATTGAGATGAACTGGGCATTGAATCCGTGTAGTTCTTAGTACAAAACCTATTTCATGTGCAATCTTTCTCATCAACGGAAGTTCATCTCTAAAATATTCTTTTACAATAACTAAAATTAGAATGTTACATAAGTGTTAGTGGACATTTTTAGTATTATAAGATTTGACCAAATCTTAAAAAATAAACCTTTACTAGAGAACAAAGAATTGATTTTAGTGAATGATTATTGTAATTAAAATATCTGATTGTTGGGTGGAGGGTTTTTATGTTTGTTAATAGAGGCTAATGCCTTTATATATTGTTAAGCACTGATGTAATGCCTTTATATATTGTTAAGCACTGATGTAATGCCTTTATATATTGTTAAGCACTGATGTAGTATATATCTCCTTGCTCCCTTAATATCCTGATAACAACAAATAGTAAACATAACAGTGTCATGAAAGGTAGAGATATTGTTGTTGCAATGAGGTTCAGGCTGACAAAATCAAATCGTGCCCATTTTAGATAACGTTTCTATACTTTTTTATTTCACCTATTGATAGCATAATTAGGCAAGGAAGATGATATCATAATAGCATAATAGGCAAGGAAGATGATATCATATCATCTGGTTTGTTTCAACAGGGTTGAAATCCGCAACAGTGGAGGGAAAACCCGTTGGCAAGATTCAAGCTGCAGCCTGTAGCGTCAGGCAAGTACTGCATCACAATACAGCAATTGCAGTACGGTCTTAGTACTTTGTTTCCCATCGATGTGCATGTGGTGGATACGACATCATCATAGCAAAACTCTGGACAGTACACTGCAAAACAGCAAACAAAAAGGTTTTTAATAAAACAAAAAATTGAAACTAAAGCAACATATTTAGGAAGAGAAAAATACTGAACTCACTATGGCCATGGTGATGCTGATTTATCATCATCTTGTCTCCTTGTACAACGACTGAAGCTATCGTTATCAACAGTATGAAACCTGTGACAGTATAACTTCATTAGATGTTGACTAAATCTGAATATCATCCTAACAACCACAACGTTACCAAAAAAACTTAAAAAAAAACCATATTATATATCATACCGGATAGGAATGATAAATTTGTTGTAACAGAAAATAAATTTCTAACGGACGCCATTCTTGATTGAAAAAAGAGAAGTTAGACAGAAGGAATTGAAAGCAATGGAATTTGAGATGATGTGTAGAGATTATATACGAATAGAATCCCTGTTTATAAAGAGAATTGGGATACAAAAGGGGAAAAAGGCACAGTGAGGTTAATCATGAGGTGGAGGACGTAGAGACGATTTTTAAAATTAGAAAATAGCCGTTTTTGGATTTGTAGACGTTGCTACACGGGGAGATATTGGCCTTTTTCAATATGGATGTTCAAACAATTGTCTATAACAACTGTAAGTATTCCAATATTGGTAGAGAATTTTGTTTGATTTGTATATATATTTTTATTTCTGCTTTGTATTAGAAAGAAATAGAAACTCCTTTTTCACACAATGACTAAACGACAATTTTCTGAGAAGATGAAAAATAAATGATAAAAGACATATTAGAAAAATATATTAAATAACTATTCTCTTTAACAGAATTCATTGCTAACAAATATCAATGTTTAGTGATGAAGAGGTTAAATAATAATGACAAAGTGAGATGATTAAGAGATTAAGGTATTGAATAATATATATGTTATATTATATTATTAAGAAGTGATATAATGAAGATATTGAATAACCTATATATTGATGATGATTAAGTCCATTGAGAGTGAATTGGTTTATCCGACCTTAAGAGGGTAAGGGATTACTTGTAATTCTTTAGAATATTGTTTATGTGCTCGAAAAACATTAAGAGAAGTTTTCCAAGATCATCATAGTTTTGTTGAGTTAAAAGGTTAGGAAGGTTGGTAGTGTGACAAATATTTTGAAATTGAGATCTAATATGGGTATAGGCTCGGCAATCTAAGAGAAAGTGTTTTTCATCTTCAACCTTCTTAGTGTCACAAAGGTGACACACTCTTTCATCCCAAGTGTTTTAGGAATTGACCAATGCATAGTTTTAGTATGGAGCTCGTGAGAATTTGTTCTTATCTTAGCAATGTTTTTTTCTTTCTTTACCTATTGACAAAACAAAGAGATAATTTTGATCTTCTAGATTATGATTGATTACATCCTTAGAATAACTTAATTTTCTTTTTCCCTCTAACTCGTTTTCACACCACATTTTCTCCTTAAATTTTGAGTTAATGATATTTTTAATAGTATCTTTATTCTGCAAAATGGTCTCTTCCATGATTCCCTAATGGCTTAGCCAAGACTGAGCACCTTTATGCTATCCTCTCGCTTGAGTCGAATGTGGTTATGACTGGATTTTGAAGCAATTTTAGGAAGCCTCTTGGCTTCCATGTTGTTTAACTTGTTCTTATACATTAGGTACCTAGTCATAGTCATGCTCTCAATGGGGGAAAGGCTTTCCTCTAAGAGGAGGATGGGATAGGGCATATTTCCTTTAATTTTGAGATTATAGGTTATAAAATTCTTTTGGATTTGTTCTATCTTTCTCCGGGATTCACGAGAGATATTGAATCCCTAGACTTCACATCCATATAGAATAATAGGTGTAA
>ML825549.1:4777-27565 GCA_009831015.1 Picea engelmannii | reverse complement strand
AAGGAAGCTACAACTCCCTAAATTCTCTAGCTCCAACCAGAAGGAGGCTACAACCCCCTAGGTTCCCCGACTCCAACCGAAAAGTGGCTACAAACACCTAGTGCTCAAGCTCCAACCTGAAGGAAGCTCCAACTCCCTTATTCTCCGACTCCAACTGGAATGAGGATACAACCCCCTTTCCTTTCCCCTTCCTTGCTCCCTGAAGTATAAGTGTAGACCAAATCTCGCTACCACAATCACTGCCACTGTCACTGTCACTTCCACCGTCACTTTCACTTTCATCGTCACATCAACCACTGTCACAACAGGATGTCCAACCAATCACTATCTCATCCAAGAAACCATATCCACTCTCATCTGCATGAAACTCATGCCAAGATCACCAACATACCATCACAGGGTATGTGTCTCAACCATGTACCAAAGAATGTACCAAACCATCAACCTGTAACATACTAAGAATCAACCATGTAACACAACCTGTATCACAACAAGTGCATCAACCATGCACCAACACCTATACCAAACTGTGCATCAGTCATGCACCAACATCTGTACCAAACTGTGCATCAACCATGCACCTCAACCTGTACCAAACCATGCATCAAACATGCACCTCAACATGTACCAGATGCCTTAACCATCAACCATGTTTTTCCAAGTACTAATCATGTACCATATCATGTATCAACCATGTAGATGCACCATATTGTGTACCATACCATATACCATGAAATAATTCTCAACCATATACCATATCACTCTCAACCATGCCATGTGCCATAATATAAGCCTCATGTATATGCCAATATCACAAATATTTTCCTCTAACAATGAACCATAACAACCATATATCAAGTACCAAGAGTATGTCTCAAGCATGTCACAATATTACCTCAACCATGGGCAACCATGCACTATGTATCACAAGGATCTCCAAGAAATTCCATATGAATATTCCATACTATCCAAGATACAATTTGTCCTTGCTTCAACTCTGGATGTCCACGCCCTTATTTATGCAACTCTAAGTGTCTGGACCCTTATTGTTGAGACTTTGAGTGTTTTTGCCCTTCTTGCTACAAATATGGGTGTTCGCACCCTTATTGTTGCAACTATGAGTGTCTACACCTTCTTCCTACAACTTTGGGTGTTTGTGCCCTTATTTCTACAACTCTGAGTGTATGTGCCCTTATTGTTGCAACTCTTAGTGGCAACTCCCTTATTGCTTCAACTCTAGGTGTCTCCACCCTTATTTTTGAAACTCTGAGTGTCTACACCCTTCTTGCTGCAACTCAGGGTGTTGGTGCCCTTATTGCTGCAACTCAGGGTGTTTGTGCCCTTATTGTTGCAACTTGCTGCAACTCAAGGTGTACGCGCCCTTATTGTTGCAACTCTGAGTGTTCATGCATTTCTTGCTAGAACTCGCGAATGACCTTAGAAATTTAGTTTTTTCTTTGTCTTCCCTTTTATACCTCAAACTTCACTTCTTTAGATTCAACAATGGACCAAAATATTAGACCATAACATTCTCACTAGACCATAACAATTTCAATAGATAGATATTCAATGTATGTGTATATGTGTTTATGAGAGACTCCTTGAGGTGTATTTATACTTTTTCTAGGTAACATGTTTCCTTAACTTTAGGACTTCTTTCCTTAACTTTATGAATTCTATATATTTCTTGTTACAACCACTTTACCCTTTCATTTATTGACTTGTAACAAACTAGGGGCTTCTTGACGATTCGTTGGGTCCTTCAACTTCACAAGGCCATATCTCCCTAACCATGAGGAACTACGTGGTGTTCCACATATCATCGGAAACAGAATGACAAGTAATATCCATCTATGAGGTTCTTACCTGAAATTTTCGTGTCCTTCATGTCCATATTCCTTAATCAAATTCAGGTCCCATAACCACACATCTGGGGCTACATGTAGACTACATCAAATGTACCCAACTAACTCACCATCAATCTCAATGATACAAGTGTCAATCAATTGTCCATATATATGGACCTCTTCAAGGGTTAACATCGATATCCAAGATCACTCTCTGAGGGTTGACATCAATGATAACCAACTATCCAAACGAACTATCCAACAATACCCCCCCTTTGGCATTGATGGAAACACTCATGCTCATTCTCCCCCTTTGATCATAGCTCCTCATCAATGTTTCTATATCTCATCCTTTGAAATCAATGGAAATGGGTATCTCCCCTTGGGGTTTCTCCCCATGTCTTCATACCTATGTTATTTCTCTTCATATTTAACCAAAGTTTAAATCTCCCTGTCGATATGTCTCCTCATGATACTATACCTTCTCTAACAAACCATGGGAAAAATAATATCTCCCCCTATATATGGGTATCTTTCCTTGTTTATATTCTACTAATATTCCTTTATGGATCTCTCTCTCTCTCTCTCTCTCTCTCTCTGATGATTTTTCTTCCCTTGACTTTTCTATAAGATGTATATGTTGATCAATGTAGGGCTACCTATATATGTTTCCTTTCCTCTCTTCCAGTGTTGTTTAGTATCCATTTGTGATTCCTCTTGAATTGCACTGACATATATAAAAAACATTCAAATTTTTATTTCTTTATTTACTTGTCATGTTTACTTGACCATATTTTTCAACAATGTCCTTCCGATGATATAACTTCTGCTGACGGTTTCTCTTTCCTTGTTTTGATTTTCCTTTCACTGCTTTCCTTTCTATGACCAACTGATTCCAATTGTAAATGTGGTTTTATGCATCTGACCGTTGTTTCTTGTACCTATTAATCCTCTCACGAATCCATCTCTTTCCATATGTCACAAACTATTCATAACCCTGCTACTCAATTTTCCATTGATCTAATCTAACTACTCATCAAACTTTGCATGTTTGGAACAACTTACACTGAAGATATCCTTGCCTCTGCTATCTAACTACTCTGAATTTGTCTTTGCAACTGCATGGACTCCCCTTTTTCAATATTCATATTTTTGGGGAGTATCCAAGTTGAATGTCTCAAAACAATACCTGATTTGATGCAGAGTAGTTTTCTTCTTTTTCTATAGAGTGGTCATCTCTATGAACTTTGACTTCTCCCTTTCTGCTTGTGGATTTATATCACTCTATAATTATTGAAAGTACAACCTCTTGAACATGTTCCTTATTTACATGCTCTTCTTTTCTTTCATTTCTTCTCCAAACCTTTATGTATCAGACATCTTCATTTTTCTCTGTAGATTTGTCTTCATCTCGTATTATTTCAAATATTGTGATCTCTAGGACCTAGTCTTTGTTTACTTGTTCTTATTATTTTCTTTTCCATACTTTCTTATTTCTAATATCAGTGTTTTATTTTATGGAAGTTTCAATCATGCTTCTATAATCACGAGATATGTGACCATAGTTATGGCATTTCTAACATTCAATGTTATGTCGGGCCACATAAGCATTTCTTCCATAAGCCCTACAATCTGCAACCTTATGTCCAAAGTTAGTAAAATAAAAATAATGACCATAAAATAAATTTACATACCTGGGAGTGGATGACCTTTGTTGTTGTACAATCCTTCTAAATTCATGCCTTGGTTGATCATGATATTCTCTTCTGTGGATCTCTGCATCATGGTTGAAGCTTCTTTGTTGCATGAATGTGGTAGGTCTTGTTGAATATGTATCTCTATTATACTCATTCTTCTTTGATTCTTGTTGACCATAATTCCTTCGTTTAAGTACTTCTTCATAACTCTTACTCTTTTCTTCATTCTTATTTTCTAGCAACCTGGAATGCTTCTCTTCATTCTCTACTGCTAATGTGGATGTTTTTTTCTCTTCAACGTTCTTGCTGAGCTTGGCGATTTTAGTTCTCAATGTGACAAATTCTTCTTCTAGCTTCTCAACCTATTCTTCTTTTTTCATCATCTGAATCTTCATGACTTCTTATGTTTTCTTTGCTTCTTCAAGTTGGATCTTAAATGTGATTATTTCATCTTCAAGTTATCTTTCTCGTTGAATGAATTTTTCTTCATGAATCTTTTCCTTTTCAATATCAGGATTGACTTCTATTTCATTGGGATTTTATGTCTCATCACTTTCAATATTCAAATAAGGGAATTCAATTGCAAGACGTCCTACTTCTTCACAATTAAAGAAAAAATACATACTTCGGTTGACTTCACACTCTTCTTCTTCTTAATCTGTCTGAAATGATGAGAAACTTACCTCTTGTTTTGTACCTGCTTCTTCTTTATAAATATCTGACTCTGTGATGGGAGAAGAATAGATATTTTTCAGCTTATCCCAGAGTTCTTTAGCTGATGAACACTTTCCTACTTTGTCCTTTACTAAATCAGGTAATCCTTCTAAGATAAAATCCATTGCTATTTTTTTGCTCCTTTTCAATTCCTTCTTGACTGTAGTATTTGGAGATTTATTTATAGTGGTGTATCCTGTAACAACTAAATTCCAAACATCATATCCCTTTGCTTGTAAAAATAACCTCATCATGCAACTCCACAATTCATACTTCAGACCCTTTTGACCATTGAACATTTGTGCTCCATTCATATTGTACTCCATGATCTACCTTCCAATGGTTAAATTGTTTTCTTGAAGGAACCTACTCTGATACCAATTGTTGGAAAACTGAGAGGGGGGGTGAATCAGTATGAGCACTTTATACCACTTTTAACCACAATGTATATTCTTTAAATTTAACAACAATTTTCAACAGTTTATCATCAATGTATCATCTATGAATGCATCCAATCATATATATCATAAGCATGTAAACATAATAAACATCACATCAAGAACACAGTACACCCATATTTACGTGGAAACCCAAATGGGAAAAAAACATGGAATGTTTTTTTATATATATAAATAATTCATTCATAGGAAGAACCAACTTCCAAATTATCCAGTTGCAACTGGAAGGAGGATCCAACCCCCTTATTCTCAGGCTCCAACCTAAAGGAAGATATAACTCCCTAAATTCTTTAGATCTAACCAAAAGGAGGCTACAATCCCCTAGGTTCTCCAGCTCCAACTGGAAGGTGGCTAAAACCACCTAGTTATCAGGATCCAACTTGAAGGAAGCTCCAACTTCCTAATTCTTTGACTCCAACCAGAAGGAGGATACAACCCCCTTTCCTTGCCCCGTTATTCTTCCCTAAAGTATAAGTGTAGATTGACTATCGCTACCAAAATCATTTCCATTATCATTGTCATTGTCATTGTCACTTCCACTGTCACTGTCACTATCACTTTCACATCAACCATTGTCACAACAACATGTCCAACCAATCACTATCTCATCCACGAAACCAAATATGCTCTCATCTGCATGCAACTCATGCCAATATCACCAACATACCATCACAGGGTATGTGTCTCAACCATGTACCAAACCATCAACCTGTACCATACCAAGCATCAACCGTGTACCACAACCTGTATCACAACAAGTGCATCAACCATGCACCAAAACCTATACCAAATCATGCATCAACCATGCACCAACACCTATACCAAACTATGCATCAACCATGCACCTCAACCTATACCAATTCGTGCATCAAATATGCACCTCAACCTATACCATATGCCTCAACCATCAACCATGTATACCAAGTACCAATCACGTACCATACCATGTATCAACCATGTACATGCATCATACCATGTACCATACCATATACCATGAAATATGTCTCAACCATATAACATATCACTCTCAATCATGCCATGTACCATAAGATAAGCCTCGTGTATATGCCAATATCATAAACATGTGCCTCTAACAATGAACCATAACAAACATATATCAAGTACTAAGAGTATGTCTCAAGCATGTAACAATATTACCTCAACCATGTGTAGCCATGCACTATATATCACAAGGACCTCCAAGACATTCCATATGCATATGTTATATCATCCAAGATACAATTTGTCCTTGTTGTAACTCTAGGTGTCCGCACCCTTATTGCTGCAACTCTGAGTGTCTGCGCCCTTATTGTTGCAACTCTAAGTGTCCATGCACTTCTTGTTGCAACTATGGGTGTCTACACCCTTATTATTGCAACTCTGAGTGTCTTCACCCTTCTTACTACAACTATGGGTGTATGTTCCCTTCTTGTTTAAACTATGAGTGTTTGTGCCCTTATTGTTGCAACTGAGGGTGCCTGTGCACTTATTATTGCAACTTGCTACAACTCAAAGTGTCTATGCCCTTATTGTTGCAACTTGTTGCAACTCAAGGTGTCTGCACCCTTATTGTTGTAACTATGAATGTTCGCACCCTTCTTGCTACAACTCGTAGATGACCTTAGAAATTTAGTTTTTTCTTCGTCTTCTCTTTTGTACCTTAGACTTCACTTCTTCAAATTCACCAATAGACCAAAATATTAGACCATAACATTCTCACTAGACCATAACAATTTCACTAGATAGATATTCAATGTATGTGTATATGTGTTTATGAGAGACCCATTGAGGTGTATTTATACTTTTTCTAGGTAAAATATTTCTTTAACTTTAGGACTTCTATCCTTAACTTTAGGGCTTCTATATATTTCGTTTTACAACCACTTCACCCTTTCATTTATTAACTTGTAACCAACTAGGGGCTTCTTGACCATTCTTCGAGGCCTCCAACTTCACAAGGCCATATCTCCCTAACTGTGAGGAACTACATGGTGTTCCACATATCACCGAAAATCGAACGATGAGTAATATCCATATATGAGGGTCTTACCTACAATTTCACTATCCTTCATTTCAATATTTCTTAATCAACTTCAGGTCCCATAACCAAAACTTCATCAAATGTACCCAACTAACTCACCATCAATTTCGATCATACAAGTGTCACTAAACTATCCAACATCTCTAGACCTCTCCAAGGGTTGACATAGATCTCTAACGGTTGAAATAAATCTCCAATATCACTCTCCAATGGTTGAAATCAATGAAAACCAATTGTCCAAACCAATTATCCAACATCCTTAACCAGAATTCAAAAACCATCAGTGAAAAAAATGTGTTGAAAAACCACTAAAAAATAGATGCAAGAAGCACCAAAAAACTATTTGGGGGTTCCTCCCCTTTGCAACGCCTCAGAAAGGGGGGATAGTGCCCCCCCAGTGACCCCCCTATGCACCCAACACAACGCAAATTCTAGAACTAGTCATGCAAAGAATATAACACATACCCAACATTCTCCCACTTGTTGTTTTATTTTCATACATGCGATCACATGATTACATAGTCAACGATCTAGGGAAACAATGCCTATTTTTTTCTACACCAAGAGAACTTCTCAATGGTCACAAGCTTTGTCAATGAATCTACAAAATTCTTCAAAATGTCCACCTTCATTAACAAGACCTTATTTTCTTCAACCATGTCTCTCACAAAGTGATACTGAACATCAATATGTTTTTGTTTGAATGATAAGACAGGTTCTTCTCTGGGAATATTGCACTCTAACTATCACAATCTATCCTTACAACTTGTTGTACCAACCCAATACCTAAACACAATCCCTATAACCATAGTTCTTCCTTTCTTGCAGGAGTGGTTTCCATGTATTCAAATTCCATAGTTGAGAGTACCACTACAGTCTGTCTTTTTCTCATCCAACTAATTGCTCCTCCAAACAGGTTAAACACAAACCCACTTGTAGATATTTTGTGATCCATATCTCTAACCAATTTTGCATCAACAAATTTATGTATGTCCAACACTCTATCCAATCCTAGTCTTCCTTGGTAGCACAATCCATAAGTATTAGTGCCACACAAATACCTAAAAACCCTTTTTACTTCTACCCAATGATCCTTCCCTTGTTTTGACATATACCTGCTCAAAACTCCCACTGCATGTGCATTGTCTGGTCGATTACAAACCAGTGCATACATAAAACCACTAACTCCACTAGAATATGGAACACAATACATGTCCTCTTCCTCTTCCTGTGTCTTGGAACATTGATCTGCAGATAAATTTACACCTATAGGAATAGGAACCCTAGACGATTTACATTCCTTGATATTAAACCTCTACAATATTGTCTCGAAATATTTCATTTGATTTAACCAGAGTTTTCTATTTTCCCATTCTTTTTTAGTTTCCATGCCCAAAATGAAATTTGCAACACTAAGATCCTTCATGTCAAATTTAGAGGACAACTGAGTTTTCACACCCTAGATAATCTCCTTATCATTTCCTATCAACAACATATCATCATACAAGACCAAATAAATAAGACAATCACCAACTAATTTGAAATACACATAGTGATCATATTTTCTCCTTGTGAAGCCAAGTCTCATCATATAAGTATCAATTGTTTTATACCACATCATCCTTGGTGATTGTTTTAACCTGTAAAAGGAATTTTTCATCATGCATACCATCTCTTTCTTTCCCTTCACTGCAAATCCTCCTGGCTACTTCATATAGATTTCTTCTTCCAAATCCTCATGAGGAATGTTGTCTTCACATCCATATGTTCTACTTCAAAATCAAAAGAAGAAAAAATAGAAATAAATCTAATAGAAGTTAACTTGGAAAAAAGAGAAAGCATTTCACCAAATTCAATTCCCTCTACCTGGGAATAACCTTTTTCTACTAACCAAGCTTTATATTTTTCCACTTTTCCTTCTACATTCAACTTCTTTATAAACACCCATTTGCTTCCAATGGGATTTCTTCTAGTTGGAAACTCCACTAGATCCCAAGCCTCATTCTTTTCCAACACTATCATTCCTTCTACCATGGCCTTTTTCCATTTTTCCATCCTCTTAATCAACTACCTCCCTAACAATTCTAAGATCATCATCATTAATAAACAAAGAAAAAATTGAATGGAAATCTAGTGGAGTATACCTTTGCAATTTCCTTCTTTCCTGAACCGATCTCCTCAATAGTGGAGTATGAGGCTCTGGAGACAACCAACATCAGTTAATGATAAAAGAAAAAAAATACCCTACCTATGAAAACATGCCCCTAAAGGCATCCAAAAATGTATATTCAGAAAGAGGAAAAGTTCTTAAGACATCTAGAACTAAACAAAAATAAAATAAGCCATCTGAAAAGAGTGAGCGATGAAAACAAGACACATTTTTAACTAAACTTAGTCATAGGACCCAATAACCAATGTTTGCGTAGGAAATATTAAACACTAGATAAAATAACATTTGTTTTCCTCGATATCATACACTTTTCCGCCATTATAATATATATGAAAAATAGAGAAATTCTTAGCAATATCCAAGATTGTCATTGAATGAAATGGTATAAGATGTTTTTCCTTAAATTTATATTCACTTAACACGTATTTGCAGATTGGTTCATAGTTATTAAACACTACAATTTCATTGACCCCATGTATATTTTCTATGCACAAGCCTTCTATGAGTGCATGATAATATGCCTCATTGTTTATGGTATCATTCTTATTCAATAGCCTTGTTGTTAGTTAAACCTTTTGATCTTCGCGATCATACAAGATGAAGGTACTATGCATATTTTCTTGGGTTTCTAGGAATATTTATCTCTATGTACAAGCACCATAATTTCATTGTTTTGAGTCTATGAATAACTAACAAAAATTAGTTACCCTTCTGCAATATTGGTTTTCCAAGTACCTCCTAGATGTAAACCATCAACTATTCTCTACACATCATCATAATATTGAGGCACGCCTAAGATATCCTCTAATATATCAAAGTTATTGCAGATATAAGCTATTATTTGTCTCTTGTATGAATCCAAATGGGGCTGGTATATTATAGGGTAGATTTGATTATGCTCCAAAATTTATAGAGATGTGAATAGATTTTGAATGCTAAAAAGAAAAACTTGAAACCTTGAATTTTTAAAACCCTTACCTAGGTGAAAATATTGATTTCCTCTCCTCTCTCAATCTCTTCTTCTCTTCTCCTGTCTTTGGAGTTACAAGATATTGTTACGAGATATGGATCCTCTTCAAATGTTTAATTGTTTGTTTTATTCACCATTTTATTTGTGTAAAATATTCAATATTTCATTCAATATACTCTCATTTTGAGATCATTTTTTTCATTCATAAGGAAGGTTTTGACTGGTTTTCATAGTTAATAGCAACCTATAGTAGAGCCTAAGCCTTGACCACGATTTTGACTGAAATAATAACATACAAAAATTACTACAAAAACAATTCCTACACGAAAATGGTTGAAATGATGATAAAACTTTGACCTAAACAAGTAAACAAAGAATACATGTCTAAACTAAGGTCGAAAAAATGGGATTATTTTGTACTATGGTTATATCTTCCCAACTTCAATAAATGATGTGCACTCCAATAAAACATTTACTAAATGTGCAGAGGAGAGTGAAACAACTCTATGATACCATGTCATTGTGTTGGAAAAAATTTCCATCTAGGGAATTACTATGATCATGTTTGAAACTTTGATATATGTTGTGCCAATGGATGTTTGTCCCATTTTCCTAGGAAAGCCTTGGCAATTTGACCAAAAGTATTTTCATGATGGGGTGAAGAACACAATATTGTTGGGAAAGGACGGAAAGAGGTAACTTCAAGCCATTTCCCATGAAAGAGGAAAAGGGCATAGAAAAAATAGCTACAATAGTAATAACAAAGTGATGTTTTGTAAAACAAAATAGGTTTTGAAAGAGGAGAAGATGATGAATTGTTTTTTGCAAATTTCCCAAATAATGTTAAATCTAAAATAAGGAAGGGGGACATGCCAATAGAGGTTGTAGAGTTATCAATAGTGTTTAAGGAAGTTATTTCAAATGAATTTCCAAGGGGGTTTCCCTCCATGAGGATAAATTCCCATCAAGTTCATTTTATTCTAGGTTTGAGTTTTCCAAATAAGGCACTCCACATATTGACTCTGGAGAAAAGTGAGGAGATCAATAAGAAATTTCGGGAGCTATTATACCAAGCACTAATAAGAAAAATCATGATCCCATGTGTAGTACATTTTGTACTAGCACCAAACAAAGGAGAAGAGTAGAGGATGTGCACCAATTCTAGGGCCATCAACAAGATCACGATCCAATATGAGTTTCCATTTCCAAGGATAGATGCTTTGATGGAAAACTTGAGTGGATAAAATTAATTTTGACCAATATTTTTGTGAAGATAAAATATCATCAAGTATATATATGAAAGAGTGATGAGTGGAAGACATCCTCCAAGATGAAGGAACAATGTATGAATGGCTAGTTATGTCATTTGGGTTAACAAATGAAACCAACACTTCCATACGGCTAATGAACGAACTATTGAAGACACATTTGGGTAGATTTTTGGTCATTTATTTGAATGATAGACTGATTTTCAATGAGAAAAAAGGAATAGCACATGATGCATTTGAAGCAAGTGTTGGAGCAGTTGAAGAAGGAGAACAATGTTGATAAACCTACAAAATAATTATTTCATGAATGAATAACTTGTGTACTTGGAACTCATGGTATCTCATGGAAGATTGAAGATGGATATGGGGAAGGTGAGAGCCATTGCAGAGTGACCTATTCCAAAGAACACATTCAAGGTAAGAAGATTTCATGGTTTGATGATCTTCTATAATAAATTTATTCATTTTTTTAGTGGCACTTGTGTGACAATAAACACTTGTATGAAGAAGGGAGAGTTCCAATGGAATAAAACAAACCAAAGAAGTTTTGAGTTGTTAAATAAGAAGATAACCAAGAATTTGGTGTTGGGTTTATCAAACTTTGGAAAATTGTCTCGAGTGCACATTAATGAAAACAAAACAACAATTGGAGAAGCTCTTAGCCAAAAGGGTAAACCCATTGCATTTTTCAATGAGAAGTTTAATGATGCAAAGAAAAAATATTTAGTATATGATCAAGATTTAGCACCATCATGAATAAATTCAAGAAGTGGAGCCTCCGATTTTTTCCCGAGAAGTTTGTATTTTGCATTGATCATCAATTGTTGTAGTACATAAAAAATGAAGAAAATTTAAATTAGTGACACATGAAATGGGTAGACTTAATACAAAGTTATTCATTTGTATTGAATCTTAGATCAAGAATATTGAGTAGAGTTGTTGAGGCTTTGAGGAAAAGGACAATGATCTGGATTGGATGATTATATTATTTTTCATCTATCTCAGTACTTTCTAGATGTAAAAATTGGAGGATCTTCTTGCAAGGTCATTTTAGTGGCAAGTCCCAATTTGGAAAATTGGGGTCTAAAAAATTTCAAAGCCATTTTGAGGCATTGATTGGCATTTTTTAGGGTTCGGGTGTCCAAAATGTTTTCCCACATGCATGATGGTGTTTTATACTTCAAGACCTTTTCAATGGTGTAAATCGTTCATTAACTAGAGTCCATATGCAAAATTTATGCCTCCCGCAAGTTGACCTACCATGTTGATCACCATGGTACGAGAGGATGCCACATTAGCCCCCATTACTCATGCATATGAGGCTAGCCAGGCATATTTTCAATAATATTCTATAAGTTCAAAAACCATATCACAATTGAAGGTTGAGGAAGACAAAAAACCTACCCCTAGATGGATATCGAGTTATGTTAAATGTCAGACCACTGGGAGGAGAACGGGTTCCATTCTTTTGCATTGTATCTCGTTCCCTAGCTAAGAAAAACATTTGAGAATAATATTCTGTGAACATAAAATAGGATGGGATATTTTGTAGCAATCATACAAGCCACGAGGTCAAAGGAAACTCCACATAGAGTGTCTCTTTCTTTGTATTTGCATCATTTCTATACCAGAGAAAAGACCAGAGCAGCCTCACCTTCTAGTTTGGTTTTCTCCTGTATTAGATTTCCTAGGTCTTATTTTTTGTTTATTTGTGGATGGTGTGATTGTATTTTACTATTCTCTATTTTCCCCATTTTATCTATTTCATGCATAAGAAAAAAATCAATAACTAAATATTCTGGAGATCTAAAGGAAAAATAACCTCAATAGTAAACATTTTTAGTATTTTATTAGATCTCTTGTGACGAACTATTCCATTGGAATATCCATGGAAATTTATAGATCATATTGGTATCAGAGTAGTTTTTTCTTTTGGGTATTTGTGGGAATTTGTAATATCTAAGAATCGACTTAAAGAGAAGTTACAGAAACCATGGTCATGGTAGACAAATATGTTCATAATAACCCTCAAGATCCAGCATAAGAGATATTTGAGTGGTTGAAAGTCAAAATCGTCGACATCAGTCGCAATATGAACCTCCTCATGGCGTCTCTAGAAATAAATCTCGGATTTTTCGAAGATGATGGAGGCTCTAACTCGGAGAACACATCATAGGGGAAATCAGAAAATTAGGAAGACTCAGGAAAGAAGTTGCAAAAAGAATTTGAGAAAGAGCAACCAAGTTCAAGTGTAGTGAATCCTTCACAATCCCTATTCAAGATGGAAGTGAAAGTGGACATAAAGCCATACCAAGGTGATACCAATGCATTAAAAATGAATCATTGGTTGCAACAACTAGAATTTTATTTTAGAATTAACCATATAGATGAAGAGAACAATATTTCATTTGCTAGATTGAAGTTAGAGGGCCATGCTTTAACCTGGTGGTAAATTGATGCAAAAACACTTAGGATGGAGGGTGATCTGCTAGTAACTATCTGGGAGGACTTCAAAACCCTCATTGATTCCTAATTCTACCCTATCATATATGTAGAGGACCAACGGATCTGGTGTCACTACTTCAAGCAGAGGTAAGGGTAGAGTGTACAGGAGTACACCACTGATTTCAAAAAGATGGACACCATGCTAGGTATATATCCTCAGAACCTAGATGTAATCCTCAAGTATTTGGGGGTTTACATAGTCATTTATGAAAGAAGTTGATTCTCTTCAATCCAAGGATGGTGGATGAGGCATGTGTACAGGCACAGTACCTGGAAAACATAGGCCAAAATAAAGGGTATCCAAGTGGTTCAAAGCAGAAAGAGAACCAAAAATATTCCAAGGAGGGGAAGAAGAAGTGGAAAGGGGGAAAAGAAAAGAAGACAACAACCAATGCACATCAGAGTAAAGATCCCAAAAACCATTGCAATCATTGCAATATTGATGGCCACACCAAGGGAAAATGTTGGAAACTACATCCAGAGTTGAACCCGAAGAACTACAAGAAGGATGGAAAGAAAAAGAACCTTTTATCCACAAATTCAAGCGATTAGGTTGAAAGTAGCTCATATGTGGATGAAAATATTTTCTACACATATGTGTAGAAGGAGGTGAATTTGAGTAGCCTTCATCACCAGGAAGAGAAGGAGATGACCAAGCTCTTCCACATCAAGATTCAGGTCAAGAAGACCAAGACATATGCTATGTTCGACTATGGTTCATAGGCTAATATCATAGCAATGGATCTAGTCAACAAGATTGGATTGGAGGTTCACGATCATCCTAGCCCCTATCCATTGGGTTGGGTAAACAAGGGTGTAGAGATAAAGGTAATGAAATAGTGTAAGATTAAATTTGTTGTAAGCATTTATTTTATTGATGAAGTGGAATTGGATTTAGTACCCCTTGATGTTTGTGGATTAGTATTTGGAATCCCTTACATGTATATGAGGGATGCAATCTTCATGTTAAGATCCAACCAGTACTAACTGATCAAGGAAGAGAAGTCCTACATAATTAACACACATAGAGGCAAGTCAAATATCTCACTGGTAAGTTCCAACCAAGCCAAGAATTTGATTAGTTCTAGTAAGAAATATTTTTTGTTGTTCTTAAGAGAAAATCAGTCTGATGATGAGTCAATGAGAGTGAAGGCATCCCTGGAGGGGTGTACCAAAGAGCAGAAATATTAGTTGAAGGATTTGTTACAAGCATACATAGGAGTGTTCCAGGAGCCTAAAGGGGCTACGACCTAAGAGGGAAGTGGAGCACAAATACAGTTATTTCCAGACTCCCCATTGTCGAATATCGGGTTGTGTAGACAGTTCATTCTGGAAGAAAATGAAGTGAAGAATAAGTTGTTGGAGCAGGGTGTGATTCAACCAAGTACCTCATCTTGTGAGTCTCCCATCATAATTTTTCCCAAGAAGGATGGGACTTGGATAATATTTTTCGATTCCAATGAATTGAACAAGATTACACTAAAGAATTGGTACACCCTGCCAAGGATCGATGATCTATTGGACCGGATGTAGTACGCCAACTACTTCACTAAGTTGGATTTGAAATCAGGATATCACTAGATACGAATCACAGAAGAAGATACCTAGAAGACTTCCTTCAATACAAGGAAAGTTTTGTATCAGTGGTTGGCTATGCCATTGTGCAATGCAACGAATACATTTATGAGACTAATGAATGATTCTTTACGCCCTTATCTAGATTCATTTGTTATTACCTATTTGGATGATATACTAGTTTATAGTGATACATGAGAGGAACACATCTCACATCTTATGCAAGTGTCAGAGACTCTAAAAAACCACCAGTTGTTGGCCAATCTCAATAAATGTGAGTTTTCTCAACATTCTTTGGTGTAGTTGGAGTATGTTATCGGTGGAGGGGAGCTCAAGATAGATCAAGAAAATATGGATACCATCATGAAATGGACATCTCCTATAAATTCCACTGAAGTTGGAAGTTTTGTTTAGGAAGCACAATACTTGCATAAGTTCATAGCTTCATTTTCAATGGTAGTTGCACCACTCCATACCATAACAACAAGTGGTAAGAGTTTCCAGTGGGGGAAGAATCAAAAAAAGGCCTTTGATGATCTCAAAATAAATATTAGTCAATAACTAGTGATCACACTACCAAACTTTCAAAAGCCCTTCAAAATGGAGACAAATGCAAGTGGGTATTCCATGGGAGTAGTATTTATGCAGGGAGGAAGTTCCATATGCTATCATTCTAAAGTATTTCATGGGGAGGTTCTCAACTACCCTACCTACAACAAGGATCTCTATGCCTTGGTACAAGTTTTCAAAAAGTGGAATCGCTATCTAATGGGAAAGGAGACCATCATCCACACAGATCACCAACCACTATAGTATTTTGAGGCCCGGAGTAAGCTACAACAAACCAAGAATTACAGGTGGATGGGGTTTTTACAACAATTCCATATAGTCATCAAGTATAATAAGGGTAGCATAAATAACTTGGCAGACATGCTTTCACGACCACCCACATCCAATATTATAACCTTGGTAACTCTAATGCACATGGATCCTTTTACCCATGATGCATACAAAGAGGAATACACATAATATGAGAACTTCAAGGAGGTGTTTCAACAGCTATAGGGCTAAATTCAGATAGAATAAGGAGACAACAATGTTCACTGTCATTTCTGGAATGGTTTACTCTACAATCTTAACAAGCTCATTGTCTCTAAAGGTGAATGATTGCAGCTTATCAAAGAGGCTCACACCTCCAAGGTTGTAGGACATTTTGGTGTTGTGAAGAAAGATGATAATTTACAAAGGTGTGTGTATTGACCCAGAATGCAAGAAGATGTTTCATGACATATTATAGGATGCATACTTTGTTGTACCAACAAGCCTAATAACAGGAAGCAAGGTCTATACCATCCCTTACCTGTACCCACTCGACCTTGGGAAATCATTTCCATGGATTTTGTGGGAGGTTCACCAACCACACAAAAGGGACATGACTATTTATTTGTGGTAGTTGACAAGTTCATCAAAATATGAATTCTCATTCCTTGTAAAAATACCATCAATGGATAGGAAGCAACAAACTTGTTTCTTGAATAGGTCTAGGTGCACTTTGGGATACCAAGGAGCATTATCTTATACAGGGATACCAAATTTATCAGTGCATTTTGGACTACATTATGGGAGAATATGGGCACTAATTTGAAGAGGTATACAACATTCCATCCATAGACAAAAGTAGTCAACAGGAATTTGGTGTATATTTTGAGGAGTTACAATCAGAAGCACCTGAAGACCTGGGATGAAATTTTTTTGTGTATGCATCACTCTTATAACAGAGCAGCCCGCAATTCTATAGGTAATTCACCTTTTGAAACTTTCATTGGGTATTCACCACCTTCACCCTTATAAGTTGTATATGGAAGACAAGAAGGAGTGAGGGAGGACCTCATAGGAGATGAATTAAAAGAAGAAAAAAATGTTGAGAATAGTAGGCAAGTCCATTTCCAAGTATAAGAGACATAGAACAAGTCACAGGAAAAGTACAAACTAGGCATGAACAACACAAAATATATAAAACATTTAGAGTGGGAGACAGAGTATCATTACATCTAAACATTGAAAGGCTACAAAGTCTTGGTAAGCAGATCAAGGTTGTATAGTATGGTTCTTTTGAGGTATTGGAAAAGGTGGGAGATAATTCCTACAGGCTCAATCTACCCCCATACATGTTCATTTACTCAGTAGTGAATGTGGAGAATCTCAAACTCTATGAGCCTTCCATGTTGGATCAAGAGGAGGAGCAGGTCATACCTTCCATATAGGACTTAGCACCATATGCTTAGCTAGAGTTGGAAGCAGACACAATTTTGTAGAAGCATTCCATAACTACAAGACAGAGGAAACATCACCTTTGGCATATTGGGTTGAAAGGACAACTTCCAAGAAAAGAAAAGTGGTACTCCAAGGAGAAGGTAGGGGAAAAATTTCCCCACCTCATTCAATAAATATTTTGGGGACCAAAATCCTCTATAAATTGGGAGGTATGATCCAAATTGGATCATTATATCATTTTTCATCTATATCATTACTTTATTGGTGGAAAAACTGGAGGAATCGACTTGCAGGGTCATTTTAATGGCAGGTCCCAGTTTGAAAAATTGGGGTACGAAACCTTTCAGAGACATTTTGATGCATTGAATGAATATTTTAGGGGTTATGGTGTCTAAAATATGCACCCAAACCCTTGAAAATTTTCTACACTTTGATACCTTTCCAATGGTGCAAATTGTTCATCAATCCAAGTTCATATGAAAAATTTATGCCTCCCACAAGTTGATCTATTGTGTTGACCACCATGTTACAAGAGGATTCCACATCATCCCCTATTAATCACTCATATGGGGCTAGCCAAGTATGTAATTTAAATAAGATTCTAGAAGGTCCAAAACCATATCATAATTGAGGGTTGAGATAGTAAAAAAACCTACCCCTAGATGGCTATCGAGATATTTTAAATATTGGGTCACTAGGAGGAGAAGGGGTTCCATTGTTTTGCATTGTATCTTGTTCCATAACTGAGAAAAACATATGAGAGTGGTATTCTGTGAGCATAATAGATGAGAAGATATTTTGTAGCAGCCATACAAGCCATAGTTCAAATGGAACTCCACGGAGAGTGCCTCTTTCTTTGTACTTCCATCATTTCTATACCATAGAAAAGAGAGGAGAGCAACCTCACCTTCTAGTTGGGTTTCCCAGGTCATATCTTGTGTTTATTTGTGGATGGTGTGACTGTATTTTACTTTTCTCTATTTTCCGCATTTTATCTATTACATGCATAAGTTAAAAATCAATAACTAAATATTATATAGATCTAAAGGGAAAATATCCTTAATAGTAAAGATTTTCAATATTTTATTAGATTTGTTGTGACTAACTATTCAAGTGGAATATCCATGGTAGTTTATAGATAATATTAGTATTAGAGCAGGTTTTTCTTTTGGTTATTTATTGGAAGTTGGAGGATCTAGGAATCGACTTAAACAGAAGTTGCAAAAACCATGGCCATGGTGGACGAGCATGTTCATAACAAACCTCGAGATCCAGTAGAAGAGAGATTTGAGCAGTTGGAAGTGCAAGTTTTTTACATCAATCACAATATGAACCTCCTCATGGTGGATCTAGCAAGCAAGCTTGGACCATTCAGAGATGATCAAGTATTTAACTAAGAGAACATATCATAGGGGAAATCGAAAGATCAGTAAGTATCAAGAAAGGAGTCACGAAAAGAATCCTAGAAAAAGAAGTCGAGTTTGAGTGTCATGAACCCTTCAAATTTTCTATTCAAGATGGAAGAGAAAGTGGACATAAATTCATACCAAGGTGAGATCGATGCATTAAAACTAAATCATTGGTTGCAATAACTATAAGTTTATTTTAGTGTTCACCATATAGATGAAGAGAAAAAGGTTTCATTTGCTAGATTGAATTTAGAGGGCCATGCTTTAACATGGTGGTAAATCCATACAAAAAAACTTAGGATGGAGGGTGATATGCTCGTAATTAGGTGGGATGAATTCAAAACCCTCATCAAGTCCCAATTCTACCCTATCGAGTATGTAGAGGATCAATGGATCCGGTGGCACTACTGGGTATCTCTCCCAAGAACCCATATGTACTCCTCAAGTATTTGGGGGGTTAAATGGTTTTCTATGAAAGAAAGTGATGCTCTTCAAGCCAAGGATGGTGGATGAGGCATCTGTACAAGCATAGTACCTAGAAAACATAGGCCAAAAGAAAGGGAATCTGAGTAGTTTGAAGCATAAAGAGCACCAGGAAGCTTCCAAGGAGAGGAAGAAGAAGTGGAAAGGGGGGAAAGATAAGGAGACAGAAGCCACTGCAAATTATAATAAAGATCCTAGCAACCATTTCAATCATTGCAACATTGATGGCCACACTAAGGAAAATTGTTGGAAACTACATCCATAGATGAACTCGAAGAACCACAAGAAGGACGGAAAGAAAAAGAACCTTCTAGCTACAAATTCAAGAAATCAGGTTGAAAGTAGCTCAAATGTGGATGAAAATATTGTCTGCACATTTGTGCAAAAGGAGGTGAATCTGAGTAGCGTTCAACACCAAGAAGATAAGTAGATGACCAAGCTCTTCCACATCAAGATTCAAGTTAATAAGACCAAGATAGATGCTTTGTTTTACTCTGGTTCACAAGCTAATCTCATAGTATAGGATCTGTTCAACAAGCTTGGATTGGAGGTTCATGATCATCCTAGCCCTATCCATTGGGTTGGGTAAACAAGGATGCAAATATAAAGGTAATGAAACAATGCAAGATTAAATTTGTTGTAAGTGTTGATTTCATTGATGAAGTGGAAGTGGAATTGGATGTAGTACTCATTGATGTATGTGGAGTATTTTATGGAAGCCCTTACATGTATATGAGGGATGAAATATTCATGTACAGAGCCAACCTGTACTGAATGATCAACGATGTAAAGTCCTACATCATTAACGCACATAAAGGAAAGTCAAAGATCTCACTGGTAAGTTCCAACCAAGCCAAGAAATTGATTAGTTCTAGTAAGAAATATGTTTTGTTGTTCTTAAGAGAAAATCAGTCTGATGATGAGTCAATGAGAGTGAAGGCATCCATAGAGGCATGTACTAAATAATAGAAACATTAGTTAGATGAGTTTTTTAAGGCATACAAAGGAGTGTTCTGGGAGCCTAAAGGGATGCCACCTAATAGGGAAGTGGATCACGAAATACAGTTATTTCCAGACTCCCCATTGTTGAATATTGGGTTGTATAGACAATTTGTCCTGGAAGAAAATTAAGTGAAGAAGAAATTGCAACAGTTTTTGAAGCAGGGTGTGATTCGACTATGTACCTCACCTTGTGGGTCACCCATCATAATTCTACCCAAGAAGGATGGGACTTGGAGAATGTGTATTTATTCTAGGGAATTGAACAAGATTACACTGAAGAATCAACACCCCTTTCCAAGAATAGATGATATGGGTGCACTTTGGGATACCAAGAAGCATCATCTCAGATAGGGATACCATATTTCTTGATGCATTTTGGACTACATTGTGGAGGAATATGGACACTAAGTTGAAGAGGTCTACAACATTCCATCCATAGAAAGAAGGGAAGAAAAAAGTAGTCAACGAGACTTTGGTGTAACTTTTGAGGGGTTGCAATCAAAAGCACCCAAAGTCTTGGGATGAAAATTTGATCTATATACATCACTCTTATAACATAGCAATCCAAAATTCTACTGGTAAGTCACCTTTTGAAAATTTCTTTTGGTATTTTCCACCTTCACCCTTAGATGTTGTATATGGACAACGAGGAGTGAGGGAGTGTTATAACCCTAAATTTCACCACACATGCTTACCTGGCATCAGGCCAACTCATATCCATTCCTTGCCAAAGCCATGCTGAATAAACTCTTGAAAATCCTCTTAAATCATGTAAAGCGCACCCTAACCTACTACTGCACGCGTTGGAACGCTGTAAGTCCTACTACTGCACGCATTGGAACGTTGGCTGGCCCACTACAGCCCACGTTTACCTAACAAAGCACAAAAACAGGAAAGTTGCCGATGGGAAAAAAAGCTTTGGGGCAGTTAACTGAAACTCCCAGCCATGCATGGCCGAGAGTTCGTCCAAAACCCTAGCTCCTTCTAGCATATAAAAGAAGGGGTAGGGGTACTATTTGGAGGAGGAAAAAGATAGCAAAGAAACTCTGCCCAATTGTTGAATCCGTTTGTCCCAACCCTTTAGCCTTTCCTCAAGCTTAAGGAGAATTCAAGAAAAGCAGTTGGAGGACAAAGAAGAGGAGGAGCCCAGGATCAGGATCGATGAACGGTGGTCGATCTCTATCATTATTGTAAGTTGATTCATCTTGAGATTAATAAAAGAATACTTTTCCCGTCCCAATGCATGACTTTTATATGTTTTATTCGATTTATGCTTAATCTATAACCATCTAGTAGAAGAATAGCATGCATGCGTAGTGTTTTGTCTTGATTGCAGGATTGTTTTTGGAAGGAGCAACGCAAGCAAGCAGACAAAGCGTAACGGAGGATCTACATCAAACGTCGATAAAAAAGGTTAGTAGGTCTTTTCCATGCTTGTGTGTGAAAAAGGGGTTTGAGTGTTGGGGTGATAGGTGAAAAGTGAGTTCTTTAGGGTCATGATCTGCATGCAAGTTTATCCCTAGCTTGTTAGTCCGTAGGGTATTATTTCCCAACAACAGAATTGCCGACTCCACTGGGGATAGTACTCTTAGGGTTTCCGGATTTCATTAAGGTTTTTTGGGTAGTTCAAAGAATTATATTTTCTGCTTCTTTGTTTGTCTATTTTCTGTTAGGTCATAGATAGCAGGGAACCTGGTTATTAATACCGGCTTTTCCTTGACTGTGCATGACATTTATTATCGGGACACACAGAGGTACATGTGGCCTGCAGAAGGCCTGTCCGCGTGTAACCCGCGCCCTAACCTTCTACAGCCCGCATTTGAATGCTTGCTGCAGAGGTTTCAGTAGCCTGTAGGGCACAGAGAGCTTAAGAGGCAGTCTCCTCTTCCCTGTCAGAATTTTACATTCTCAGGGGGCTTTCTGGATCCTGTCTGGGTCTTGCTGGTTTACAGTCTTGTCTCGGTCTGCTTTATTGTGATTGTCATTTTTTGCATTTAGTTTCCTTTTCTGTTAAAAAAGAAGCATCCAAGCCTTTAAGAGACCCTGGTTGTCAATACCAGTGGCCTTTTTTCAGGTCTGGGTTGTCTGTGTTTTGTTTTGTCTTAGCTTTTATACAGACCCGCGGCCTGTTCAAGTTTAGCCCGCGGGTACCCACGCTCTATTATAGCTCAGCACGCGTTTGCACGCGTGCTGTTTCAATGACAGTCGCGGGCTTGATTGGTTGCTTTTCATCCTGGGTGGGGCAGTCATCCCCTCCTGTGGTGAGAATTTTTCCTCTCAGGGGTTTGAGTCTGGGGCTGCACAGTCAGCAGGTTAGGGCCTCTTATCCTCAGCCTGTGTTTTTCTTAGTTGATGTTTTGATAGAAAAGACAAAA
>ML825548.1:40706-51573 GCA_009831015.1 Picea engelmannii | reverse complement strand
CCCCATAAATAAACCATTTCTTCTAACAAATTTAAAATTGATCTCCATTAGCATGTTATCCACCTCTAACTAAGCAAAATCTAGTCTCAAGTTCTTTTTACTAGTGTGAATCATATATTCTATACAATATCTCTGTTAGAAGTTAGAAAGTATTGAATAAGCAACTTTTTATGATGCAATTCAACTTCTTTAGTTTTTCTTGAACCAAGTTCAAATTTAAATATATATTTTTCACTATCATAAGAAGTGCAATTATTGTTTCTTATTCAATATGCAACATGCAAACAAATGAAACCCTTGTAAAAATTATTGGAAGATATAGTACAAACTATTGTTATGCTAAAAGAGTTGTGTATAGTAATTACAAGGTTGGCACTACCAAGGATCCAACTTATTCCCATGCATAAATTCCTACATAGAAAAGTTATAACTACCAACCTCAAGTTASARTCAACAAGAAGAAYACACATGMAAAATAATTCAACCAACTCCAAGCATAAAAGGTTTCCTATAAATTACAAAGATGGTATGCATATTTAAAGACCATTCTATATCATCCCACTTTGATAATCAAACATATTGGAATGTAGTTGGTAAACCCTAACATAATGAATGTGGATTAAAACATGTATGGTTATGCCTTGGGAAACAATGAACATATTGGAATGTAGTTGGTAAATCCTAACATAATGAATGTGGATTAAAACATGTATGGTTATGCCTTGGGAAACAATGAACCATTGTTAACTATGAAAATTGAAATTTGAATCCACTAGTGATTCACCAAGGTAGAATGCATTTCCATTCGATGTATATTTCAACAACTTCTATCCATTTTGCAAAAAGTATGAGGCACTCCAAAGGGATCTCCTTAGTGTTAGATTGTTATACATGTTGGGATATGCCATGGAGTGATAGAATGCAATTCCATTCTATGTATAGTTCAACAAATTCTATCCATTTTTCAAAATGTGAGGCACTCCAAAGGGATCTCCTCATTGTTATATTTTTATGTGAGCCACTGAAGATACACTGTAGATCTATACTCCTATGACCTGAATTGATTGTAGCCATGAAGAATACACAGTGGATATATGAGATGACAAGACATAGCCACGACCGATACAAAGTGGATCTATGTAACAATGCATGTGTCATTGTTCAAAAGAAACTCCTTTGCAACATAGGAAAAGTACATATAAAAGTGATGACTCAACCCAGGGTCTTCTTACTGATCCCGATGTAGTACAAATCTAACCATGTGAATAGATGTCTTGATGTCAAACATGGCATAAACCACTTGATTACCAGTCAATGATGTAAACCGTTAATAGGCACGAGTTAGATCACCATTGATGTCAATGATTCCCAAGGTACTCTAGTACATTCCAATGAATGTGAATGGATGAGCTGAAGTCGAACATCCGTGGAATCATCCAATCAGAGGTCAATGATGTAAACCCACTGTCGAATGTGAGTAGGCCTTCCATTGAGGCATGCAGGTCCCAAATTACTAATTGGTTTCTAACTCTAGTTCCTGGATAATGTGTTGAAGTCGAAAGGAATAGACTCATCAAAGGAGGGCCTTCATGTATCCCCCATCAACGACACGGAAAAAAAATAAAGATGTAATTGGTAGATCAAATGAACAAGGACTGACATGGGTATTGAGACAAGATATTTGTGATGGTTGACTCTCGAGGTAGATACTTCCCTTGAACACTAAGGCACAACAACAAAAACATGACATGGACCAAAACACGATGATGCAGTGGATACTGTGACTTTCTTCGGGTGACCCAAAGGAGTAAGAAAAACTCAGAGGATTGGTTCAGTGCATAGGTTCAGCGGATTAGGATGTGCGCAAATACAAAGTATCATGTTCAAGGGTGACTCTAAGAGTTATTGGTAATGTTCTCAAAAACTTCCTGGCTTGCTTCCTTCAAATTCCCCCCCATCCAGATAGACAAGTACCTCTTTTTAATTTAATGAGCTCGAGGAGGGTAACACATGATCGATATAACTCACCTTCGGTAAGTTATTTTTCCTTTGTTTAATGAACTGGAAGAAGTAAGGGTTCGATCCCATATGGGCATGTCGATGTTTGTTTAACGAGTCCAAAGATAGAAAACTCGAAGGTTTTTCATGATTATAGTGTCTGGAAAAACACTTAAAAGAGAACTCTCTCGGTTCCTTTTTTCGTAAAGTAGTCTGATGAGACCGAAAAAGAGATAAACTATTTCTCAATAGATGTTTTCTTCAAATTCTTTAATGAGCGTGAAGAGAACAAGGTCGCTCAACAATCTTTTCATGTTTAGAGAGTCTGGAAAGAACTTAAAGATGACTCCAATGTTGTCCTTTTTCGTAATGTTAGTATCACGAGGCCGAAAAAGAGATAAATGATCACTCGAAAGATGCCCTTTCAAACCTTTTAATGAGTGGGAAAGGAAGCAATATCACTCAAAAATCTTTTCATGTTTAGAGAGTCTGAAAGGAGATTAAAGAAGACTCCAGGGGGTTCCTTTTTCGTGTATCCATACAGGTTCAAAAAAGAGATAAAATTTTACCCGTATGCATTCTCATGTATTTACGAGCACAAGAAAGAACAAAGACTAAGCTCGGTATGCCCCCAGCTTGAAAGCTAGTGTCTTAACTCCAAAATGATCATAAAAGGCTGGAGACATGCCCTCCAAGCTTTGACTCATTCATTTACTTTGAGGTTGTCACCAATTTCTCTAGTAGATGAGAAAAAGGAGAAGGGTGGATGAAAATAAGGTTCAAGAGAGGTGACTATTTCATTTTTTAACTAGCTTGCTACAGAGAGGAAAACTATGCTGAAAGAATTTGTTTCATTTTTTAACGAGCTTTCTACAGAGAGGAAAAACTATGCTCAAAGCCTCTCTTTCATTTTTTAATGAGCTTACTACAAAGAGGAAAACTATGCTCAAGGTTCCGGGTTCGATCCCCAGAATGTTGTTTCATTTTTTAACGAGCTTGTGACAGAGAAGAAAACTATTCTCAAAGCCTCTGTTCCATTTTTTAACGAGCTTGATATAGAGAGGGAAAACTATGCTCGTGGCTTCTTCTTGATCATGGAGTCCAAGAGGATAATTGTTTGGAAGGACACCATGTCAAGGGACAAAACTTGGTCATGGATTCCAAGAGATCTTCGCTGGATGGAAGATAATCACTCTGGAAGGAACACATGTCGAGGGCTACAACATGGGTAAGGAGATCAGGCTCCAATAGCCCTACCGAAGAAATCACCATGTCAACTACCGGATCTAAATCATCAGAAGTTGAAGTCATTGGAGATAATGCCACATAATTAACATGCGGCGGAGGAAACATTGTCTGCATATAACAACCACTTAGGGAGGTAATCCCATTAGGACCGATGAATGAAAGTTGATTAATAATCACAATTCCTCCATCGTGAGGGAAATATATCACACAGAAAATAGTCGACACAATAGATTTCATGCCATAGACATAATCCCACCCAAGGAGTAAATCAAAATCCAAGGGGTCTCAGACTACCATGACATCAATACAGATAGTTTTCCCTCCCAAAGTTACAGGAAACTGAGGAAGGGTCCCTAAAGGTTGACTAGTTCTTCTGTTAAAAGATAACAAATTCTATGTAAACGACGCAAGCTGTGGACAACCCAAAGTGTACTAAGCAACAGAAGACAAAATACTAACAGAAGCACCTTCATCTATCAGCGTTTGAGGAAGGTCCCGACCACAAACTTGTATTGTAATCTGGAAAGGAATGTGAGAGGGAAGACGAGGTCTAGTTAGCACACCCCAATCAAAAAGGATGGTCTCATTACTTGGAGGGGTGTTTCATGGGAGAAGGAGGAATGCCCCCCGGCACGGTAGATTCTATATCAACAAGAAAAATGTGGGCAGTATCAAGTTTACTCTCTAGAGGAATAGTAGGATCGACAAATGGTGGACTTGGATCAACCACTTTGGTACTCTTCAGAGGAAGAGTGGGATTGAGTGATGATGTAACCAGAGAAACCACTTTGGCACTCTTCGGATGAAGGGTGGGACTGACCGAGAAAGGGACTGGATCAGTCACTTTGGCACTCTTCAATGGAAGAGTGGGATTGACTAATGATGTAACTGGAGTAACCACTTTAGCACTCTTCAGATGAAGGGTGGGACTGACTGAGGAAGGGACTGGATCAGTCACTTTAGCACTCGTCAAAGGAGGAGTGGGATCGACTGATGACAGAATCGGGTCGACCACTTGGGTTTCATTCTCCAAGGGGAGAATAGGGTCGATGGGTGGAAATGGATCTACCGCTTTGGTGTCACTCTCTAACGGGAGAGTGGGGTCGACCGAGGATGAAAACAGATCAACCACTTGGGTTACACTCTTTTGATGAAGAGTGGGGTTGATCGAGGATGAAATTGGATCAGCTACTTCAGTTTGTGGTTCAATTGAGGAGGAAACTAAATTGACCACCTAATCAACTAGACTGACTGGGGATGGAACCAGATTGACCAGCCCATCAACTAACGATGGGTTGGGGGAAAGCTTACGATAACCCTTTGGAAGTTGAAGTTTTTCCAAAAGAGAAGAAGCCTCATCCATGTGAGGACAAAGGTGAGAGTAATGATCACCCTTGCATAACATGCAAGGAAACTTGAGAGTTGTCTTCTTCTTACAAACCTTAACATCACTAGTTGATGGGGTATCATCGGCATGACCGATAGAGGTCGATGATGTGGAGGACCACATTTCTAAGACCTTGGGAACACTAGGGAAATCCCTCAGAAAATGGTCACCCTTACAAAGACTACAAGGGAATTTGTGTTTCATATTTTTCATTTTAATCTTATTGACCTCATCAACACTCCCAATACTATTAATAGTAACTGGTTCCTTAGAGCCAACATCTGATGTTGTTGGGGCCTTGGTCCTTTTCGGTCTCTTCTTCTTCTTTTGATCAACCTGGATACTTGCTTTAGAGATTTCACTAGGCAAAGAAGGACAAATGGAAAGAGACTTAATGGGAGAATAAGGTGAAAATTCAATGTGAGGTTGATGTGTGGGTGGCGTATTGAAATTTAAAGTATTAGGTGCAGCTGAAACATTGGGAAGATTCGAGATCACCGGAGTGCGGAACAACCAAACCGGTAATCCGATGGTGAGTCCCGGAAGACTGAGTGTGGCAATGTAGAGAGGACCAAAGTCTCCAAATGAAGGAAAGGTATAAGGTTCCCTAGGAGAAGGGGTTCCTCTATTGGTACTCTCGGGATTCGATGCCATTAACACTGACTCGACCTAAGGTCCACTGAGTAAAACAAACAACACACACTATGAATCTGAGAAGCAATCAGTCAAACAAACCTTCCTACGATGAAACCACTAGTTCGTGATGAAATCCAACATCATGAGATCAAAATAGGAAGGGTCGGGGATAAAGAGGGTGGATCAGTTACATTGGTGACCTACTTAATGGACTTACGCCTTGGTGCAAGCTTCCACATAGTAATTGTGGATCTACCCTCCAAGGAGCTTGAGTGAGTTTGACCAATGTCTGTTCCAGGTACAGTGAGACTTCCCTTCACTGTCACCTTGTGTAAGACTCTAAATATTGTGGCTACTAAGGTCACCAACTCCCAGTTATCCCCTGGGCGAGTACAGTCAACAGTCCATTCCGAACGTAAGGGCAGGGTATCTAGCCTGGAATTAACTTGAAAGGCTTCCACTCAACATTGTGGGTATACCTTCAAGTGACTCCCATAATATGATCTGACTACTACAATCAGTCAAACCATGGAGGGATAATATCCGTAGCTTTCCTGAGTGCGACCTCGTGCGTAACCCCTGTGTGAGAGGGGGATCCCAGAAATCCTATACAACAAATGGATTTCACTCTCCCTACCGCAAGATACTAAGTTTGTTTGATAGCTTTGGAAAATTATCCTTTCAACCTATTCCAAAGCCCTACACCTTAAACTAATGTAGATTTGCTACAAGAAAATATAAAAATGTCTAATCAATTTTTAGTTTAGTGCTTGATTTTTAAGGCTATTGTTACTCAAAAGGAAAATGGAGTGGATAATATGGTGTTTTGAACGACTCGAAATTTATGCAAAGAGATGAATATGCAATCTTTTCATTTCGATGAAATCTATGCTACGAGAATGAGAAAACATTCATCATTTCAGATGCACAATGTCCCAAAAATGCCCAAAAACATGCAATTCTGCTACTTCAAATGCAAGATACTTTCACTACCCAAAAGAAAGGATGAATATATTTTCTTTGTTTGATTATGATGTATACATAAATTAAACACAAGACCTTCAATGCTCCATTACTTTCAATTAGGAGAAAGAGTTCTATGCATATGCAAAAGACACGAAGAAAAAGGCTACAAACAAAGCACACACTCAAGGTAGTGAGAACTGAAAGAAAAAAAAGAAGAATCTTGGTCTAACCATAACTCAGTCAAGGATCCTAAAACCAACAATCATCCAAGGAGTACAATAAAATGCAGAGAAGAATCCAAAAAGAGACAAGGAGAAAGAGAAAATACCCAAATAGTCCCAACAAAATAAGCAGCTAGAAAAAGCAATTTTCACATTTATGAAAAGGTTTTCAAGCTCCAATAAAGACAAGAGGGAGTGATAATCATCAAAAACCAATCCAAATAACTTCACAAACCATTCACAAAGACTGGTTAAAGACTTCCACAAAACAGGCTGCAAAAAAGTAATGAGAAAAAGGCAGAAAAAACCTCAAGAAGGAGATTGGCGCTCCCCCAAAAGGGTACACAGAGTGTTATAAGGATCCCTGAATCACTATAGGTGGGAGTTTATGATATAACAACACTCTGATATGGCCTACAAAGGGGCGTTGGTTCTCCCAGAAGCTCCGAGAAAGAGCCAAAAATTGCAAAAAAATCACCTAGAATGCATAAAAATTGGTGAAAATGTAAGTGAAGATAGGAGAAGGCTAATGGATCATAAAAAAATAGAAAAGGTGATATGAAATGTGGTAAAAGTGAAGTAAAAAACCAAGGAAATACAATAGGATTCCTTCCCCACTGGAGTCACCAATTTCTATTGAAGGAAAATCTCCCTGCGGACAGGTAGATCTCCTCTTGAGAGCTAGACTCCTAACTCTTAAGACAAAAGGTGCTTAACATGGACATTGATTTCCTTTTAGATATAGATAAACTAATGTGTGAGGAGGAAGGAGAAAAGAAGTACCTTTTTACCGGTGTTTGTCCCTGCACAGTCCAAGTTGAGCTCCAATCTTAAACTCCTCGATAAGCCCTGTAGACAAACAAATATACAACCAGCTTCCTACTCTACTGAGATTAGCTTGAAATAGACCTATCTATTAGAGACAAATTCATGTGAGATCAAACACATACTTGAAAGAAATAGGACAAGCATATTATATTAATGAGGACAACAATGAAGAAAACTTACAACCATAGATGTGAGTACAACAGCTTCATCAAGTTTCCCTTGTCCAAACCCTTGCTTAAACAGTTCACACACAAAATGATGATGTTTCAGATGACATATTCCTCATGAGATCATAATTTATATGCTTCACAATACTTTCCATCTCCATTCAATACCACTCTTGAGATCATAAGTTTGGTATAATTCTCAATCTCCATTCTCCCTCCTCCATGGAAATCCATCATTATATAAGATTTGGAGACTTAACCACCATGGAGAGAATCTCTCATCAGATCCACTAAGAAAGGGATCTCTAATATATTTAGGGAGAAAATATCTCTTAAGGATTTTGGGGAGGAAATATCTCTCAAGGATTTTAAGGAGGAAATATTTCAACCATCCATGAGATCCCCCACCTTCCCTAAAAAATAGGAAACCAAATGTGAGGTGGATCCTCAGACTCAATTACTTTCTTTTTTATGAATATTAATAATAATTCATGTGCATTTGATTCTCTCACTTAATCAATTTCTTTTCCATGAATATTAATAATAATTCATGTGTACTTAGTATTTCTTTGCCTTCATGTAATATGTCCCTCCTACTCATTGACTAGGGATTGTGACATAGGATATTCCATGGTGTCAAGGTGTATGTGATACTTATACGAAACTTTACAACACGTAGGGCGAGGTACCTAGCTGTGAAAATTTCATGTGTAACACTCCCAACTCACGGTT
This sequence comes from Picea engelmannii, assembly GCA_009831015.1. Taxonomy (NCBI): domain Eukaryota; kingdom Viridiplantae; phylum Streptophyta; class Pinopsida; order Pinales; family Pinaceae; genus Picea; species Picea engelmannii. Next base: position 43,390 of record ML825548.1, on the reverse strand, counting down.
TCACATAAAAGTTTGATAGTCCCGTGGACTACCTTTTCCCTTATGAACTTGTTACTATTAAGTTATCATAATTTCTAGATTGGATTATATTCCTTTATTGTTACAGTTCGTGAAAAGAAATCCAGATAATGCTCGACGGGGTTAGAATTGCTTACCATTTATTTTCAACACAACTAAACATAGTTGACTAGACCTGGTTATTTCCGATTCAACGTTAATACCTTGCTAATCTATATATATATCCATATATCTATCTGTGTATATATTTACTATAATTTTTATTATAATTGAGTCTTGAATCTTTCAGAATTATTTCATACGTCTATACATATATATATATATATTTGTATCTTATTCCCTGGATTTTGTTCACTTCCCTATGCTTCATCATTCTAGACTATATAAATGATTTTTTTTTCCTTTTTGAACTAAATTACAGAATGGAATATATGCATATATCGGTTCTGTTCATTCATTGATACATATTCGATTCTGTTTAAATTTTGAATCATACATATGCATATAATATCTTTGTTCATTCATTGATACATATTTGATTCTGTTTAAAGTTTGAAACATACATATGAATATAATAGCTCTGTTCGTTCATTGATACATATTCAATTCTATTTAAAAACTGATTTCTAGAAATAAATCTACGATTAAATCCTATAGTGTATTCACTGAATTTCGAAAAGCTTGTATCTTAGGTTATTGCATGCATACCAGCATTAAGGATCCCACGATAACAATAACCAATTCATCCAACAAAGGTAGAATACTAAATATTTAGGTATAGGAAAAGACTTACAACAGTTATACGATTAAAAACAGATACTAGAACTCTTTTCTATATAGTTATAACATGTACAGTATATCCAATATAAAATCATTCAGACAAGTAGACTTTAGAGCAACATATCTGAACTAAACTTGTGGAGAAAACAAAGGGAACAACCACGTTCCTCTCAATCGTAGAACCGAGCAGCCACGATTACTTGCCTGATTCACCCCCTAGCTTGACCATGAGTCCATAAGGGCGAACTTGGAAATCCCTCTACACCACTGTCCTTCAATTCAGTCACTTTTTCTCCTTGCCTCGCACCCTTCTAGTTTTCATAATAGCAAGTGAAAAATAAAAAGCCAAAATAGACTCTTTCCCAGCATACTTAGTAGCGTCCTGCCTCCTCACATATGCTTATTTGTAACTTGCCTAGGTCTTTTCCCTTCCATTGAATTTTCGCAGCTTCCTAAATCCCTAGTTTTCAAGGGCTACCAATGGCCAAATCATTAATTTTCCACTTGTAAAAATCAGCCCAAGGGTATTTCCAACATGTCCCCCCCACATGGAGTCATGGTCAACTACTTTTAACATGGTTGTTCCATTTGTCTTCCTACAATCAATATAAAATATTTCATTTTTAAACAAGTGTCATTGTCAAATAGTTAGTTGGGTCAAATCAGAGTTCTTCCCAACAGTCATAATAATTTATTACAATTAACAAATTCAAAATTCAGAATTGCCATAGATGGCAAAAATTTTCCAAATTTGAATTTACCAAAAATGGAATAATTTCCCAGAAAATTAAATTTCCAAAATATTTTATTTTGGGGGATGTCACAAATGAATTGTACAATATTACCATTTACCCTCTACATATATTCATTGTTTGACTCCCAATTTTGAGTTTTCCCCAATAGCCATATCCATCTACATCCTCCTTAGGTAACTAACGTCCTGCCACACACAAGTCATGCCAAAAAATATAGATATAGAATTTAAGAATTATGATATTACTGAATTTCAAATGTTTCCATTAAACTTTCATGACATTTAAATTTGGCTTCCATGGCCTCCATCTTCCTTTAATCAAATTCCACCTAGAATTCATGTAGATCATGTCTACCTGACACAAATTAAACTTGCTCACAACATAAGTTTTCATTACATAAACAAGCAATAGCATATATCAATCATAGTGTATATTCTAATTTACTCACAATTTAAATTTTCACTGCCTCATATCAATTAAGTACATTTCCCCAAAACACAATCATTAAACTCTTCATTTAAGCTTTGGATTGAACTCCTAATCATTTCTAAAAGCAGATTTAGTAAAGGAGGGGCATTATATACCTCCATCCTTGGAACAAAACTTGGCCTCAAGTTTTTTATGCATCTCCTAAAAGACTTGTGGTCTACAAATCTAAATTTGAGTTTAAAAAAAATAATGTCTATCATAGATTTGTTTTTAATCTAGATTGTTCAAACTCCTCCATCTAGTTGTGTTATAGACAAAACTAGGTTTAAACTCACTTGTAGGTGATGAAAATGTTATGATATTTAAAATTTTGTCTTATCTCAATATTATCTCATACAATATAAAGAGATCACGATGAAATGCCACATTAGAAAAAAAGGCAAAAAAGTTAATTTCAATATTATAAATGTATGCTCTCAACACTTTTCAGAAGTCACTCCATGGCATATCCAAACATGTATAACAATCTAACATTGAGGAGATCCCTTTGGATTTCCTCATACTTTTTTCAAAATGGATAGAATTTGTTGAAATATACATCGAATGGAAATGCATTCTATCACTCCATGGAATATCCCAACATGTATACAAATATAACAATGAGGAGATCCCTTTGGAGTGCCTCACATTTTGAAAAATGGA